>JAJIBD010010139.1:0-53812 GCA_021461705.1 Cryptotis parvus | reverse complement strand
GTTAGTTTAGGGATTTTGACAAGCAAATTATTATTCATTATCCATTCTTTTCCTTTTATAGGAACAGTTTCTATGACTTTGTCAATGATAGAAAAAACTTTCTTAGGAGAGTGTTAAGAGGAAATGAAGACATTCTAGGACAATAAAATTGAGAGTAAACATACTCAAATGGTATAAAAGAGGATAATCCCACAAATTAAAAAAAATAAATGAAACTCATACATACATGTGAATTATTAGAGTGAATACAGGGAAATATTGCATATTTTATTGTAAATATCTTATATGATGGCACACCTTTCAAAGCTATGATAATACATACTTAAAATAATTACATAGGAATGTTGTTATATGAAATCTGGAAGAAGTCTATTTTATTGATAAACTCATCCAGGCAGTATCTCTAGGTGATTTTCTCTAAGCTACTTCTTTGTTAGGCATGGGGACTAGAGCTCTTGGGTCATAGATAAAAAACAAATAGTTAAAATAAACTGTATTCTTTGCTGATTGTTGCTAATAATGTGCTCCTTAAGTGTTTCACCATAGAACATAATAGTCATCATGTGCTAATATGGTGGTTTACCTAAAATTCTGTCTTGTAATAATTACTGCATTGAATAGAAAAGTCACAGAATTCTTTTGGTGACTTCTAAATTCCTTTCGCTGTGGCTTTTGGCTCCTTGGCCTTTTGCTTTTGGCTAGTGGCTTTTGGCCTTTTCACTTCTGGCCTTTTTGCTCCCTTCTTTTGGGTAGGACTCCTCTCTGGTGAGATCCTCTCTCTTTGGTGGGAGACTCTGGCTCTTTTGTATGGTCTAAGTTCGGATCAGGATAACAGCCGAATGCACTAGCCAGTTGAGCCTCAGAGACCAGCTCATGAGGCACCCGGGAGGGATGGCAGGTTCTAGCCCTAGCCCGCCACCCCAGCAGAGCCTCACAACAACACAGATGACCACCCACTCCATGAGGACCTCCATTTTCCACATCTGGACTTCCTCCTTGTCAGAACTCTACCCAGCAGACCAGCCTATCACAGCCCGGCTCATCGAGATCCACCCTGCTGCAGTCTTTTTTTAATCCGGCCTTGGTATGCTGATCCAGAGACAGACATGGGGCAGAGCTGCTACTGGCTCTCACTGTGTCCACTCCTCATGAGGTACCCGGGAGGGATGGCAGGTTCTAACCCTGGCCTGCCACCCCAGCAGAGCCACACAACAAGCCAGATGACCACCCACTCCATGAGGACCTCCATTTTCCACATCTGGACTTCCCCCTCATCAGAACTCCACCCAGCAGACCAGCCTATCACAGCTTGGCTAGCGCGGCCACAAGGGGCGCGTGGTAGTGGCTCATCAATAAATGCTGGATTTTGAGATGACTACAAGAGTATGCTACCTGCACGGCAGAGCCTGGCAAGCTACCCGTGTCGTATTTGATATGCCAGATACCAGTAACAATTATAGACCTCATTCCCATGACCTGATGGAATGGTTTTGAGGGCTCCTTATGTTCCTGGAGCAAGCAGGTGCCCTTGGGCTCTACTTGCATGAGACAGGTCATATGGAGATGTTACTGGTGCCCGCTCGAGCAAATCGATTATGAACGGGAAGACAGTGATACAGTGACTTCTAAATTCCAGAAAGTGTTCGATACCAGGAAATTCATTAGTAGTTTCCAAAAAATATTGGCCTCACAGCCTAGAAATGAAGATGAGAAAAAAGAAAGCAATGTGATCTGGGTTGACTGATCAGTGTATCAATCGTTCATTTTAGATTTGTCTAATCGAACTCATCTTGAATACTTGGAACAGAATGTGTGTATGTGTGTATGTGTTTGGGCCACACTCAGTTGTGTGAGTGACTTGTGCCAGTGCTTGAGGGATCATGCATAGTGCTGACTTTCAAAGCAAAGTCAGCTGCATGCACTAAAAGCCCCTCACTTACTTTATTATCTCTCTGAGCCCAGCATAGGACAGCTTGAAATACTTAGTGTTCAAATGAAAATTCTCCCCTGGTGACACAGGAGGTTAGGGCTAGAGTATTAACAATTCTTTAATAAAACTTGAAAAAATTATATATTATTTAATAGTATAAAATAATATAACATCAAACTAATAATTTGAGTTAAGGTGGGGCTACTCAACATAAAATTTGCTTAAGGTTTAGAGATACATCTAACATGCAGTAGTTTGATCCACATACATATTGTGAAATGGTCACCATGATAAATCCTATTAACATACATTACCACACATAGGTAAAAATAAATGTCATGAAAATATTTTTGTTTTAAGAAGTTATAGGGTACTATCTTTTTTTTCTTTTGCTTTTTTTTTGGGTCACACCCGGCAATGCTCAGGGGCTACTCCTGGCTCTGCACTCAGGAATTACTCCTGGTGGTGCTCGGGGACCATATGGGATGCCGGGATCGAACCCAGGCGGCATGGGCCAGCCGCGTGCAAGGCAAATGCCCTACCCGCTGGGCTATCACTCCGGCCCCAGAGGGTACTATCTTGGAAGGTGCTATTTTGTAGT
This sequence comes from Cryptotis parvus, assembly GCA_021461705.1. Lineage (NCBI taxonomy): Eukaryota > Metazoa > Chordata > Mammalia > Eulipotyphla > Soricidae > Cryptotis > Cryptotis parvus. The sequence continues at coordinate 51,281 of JAJIBD010010139.1, read as the reverse complement.
TGGAAAATTCAGTTTCTTTATTTATAGAGATTTATCAACCTGGTTTTACATCCCGGAAGATCTAACGGACTTCCTGACATGTGACGAGTCGTTTAATTTTGGATGCCTTAGTTTATTTCTCATTCAACTGTTCTCTCTGTCATCCTGATCTCCTGTAATGAAAAAATTATGTAATGCACATTAAGTGCTTAGCAAATTTACTGACACTACATGTCTAATAAATAACAGCAGCTATTTTTTATTATTGATGTAATTGTTGTTGTATTGTTTTAATATGACCATGACAACAGGCCATAATTTTCCTAAGTCCTTATTAGGGGCATAACTTTGAACACATTTGCATATACAAACAATATTAAAACTATCTAACAATAACACATGGTTGAATGTCATTAAATCGAATGTCCTGAACAGTGCTGTGTGATAGATTAATTTCTCTTCAGTCACACTGTAATCATTTTTCAGGCATTCAATAATGCCCAGTTTACATGTTACAGCTTTGAGAAGACACAGTGGAAATGTGACAAGAATATTTCAGATGGTTTCTCTGAGCTGCTCCTGTTAGTCAAAGGACCACTTGGTTATCCTTCTGTAATTCTTTAGCTCTCAAATAATCTTTTGCTGAAGGATAAAAAGATTATAGAATGCACCAAAAATTCACCATCCATGCATTGACTTATATTCTATAGAAAAGAAGTATGGAATATTTAAAGGAGCTAAGTGATAAAGCATGTATGCATTTAAGAACAATAAAACATTTTTTATCCGTGTTAAAACTCATATCCCATTTTAAGGTTGAATTTGGGAAGCTGCCAAAATAGATGAGTTTCAATGGAAATATAAAGCTCCTCACTGAGAGATGGTGGCCTCTGGTAACGTCCCAGCTATTTTCCTAAGAACATTGTGGTTTGCTGCATTGCTGGTTTCCACTACCTGTAGGTAGCCATTTGATGACTTATCTCAGTTTGAATTGCCAAAATCATGGTTCTAAAAATACACACAGCTCATTCAACTGTGTTTCTCATAAAAGTCACTTGCCATTTCAATGAACATTGGTCCCCAAATACATGCATTGCAGAAAATTTCTTGGAAACCGAAATGTGCTTAGCATTTTATCTGTATCGTCTCATAAAAGCTTTCTAACACTCCTATGGAGACATACTTTTATTTTCCCTGTCATGCAGAAGGGAAGCTAAAATGCAGAGAGATTAAATAATTTTATCAAAATGCAACTGGATTTAAAAAAAATTACTGTCATATAGTGTTAAAGCTTTTACTCTCTATTTCATGACCATTTCTATCACTAGTAATGAGTTTCCAGATGTTTGTCCTGGACATTACACATGCAATCATCATCTTCCACTATAATTTTACTTCCCTCCTCACTTCCATCTTACGTATTAGCAACATCTTTAGGGAACCTAGAGGATAATATTTAGTCATTTTTCAAATTAAAGGTAACAATTAAGCCTGTGTCATATGTGGATGATTTGTAAAGAATCAGTATTGTTTCGTCCACCCAGTATTGTTATGCCTCTCACCTGAGTCGTCCTCTGTGCAGTGTACTGTAGAGAAACACAGACTACTGTGATTACTAGAGAAATTACAATAAGATTGAATTGTAGGAAAAAACTAGTTTCAGGTAATGCCACTGACATCTCCATTCATTTAATGATTGGTATCTTTTTCTTAGCATAGGAGCATAAATCTTATCTAGAAAGCAAAGATCAAGATTCCTAGATAATTTCCTTAGCTGTCATGACATCAGTGAAACAGGCACAAGATTAGGTGGTGTAAGAAATACACAATGTCGGGGCGGAGCAATAGCCAGCGAGTAGGGCGTTTGCCTTGCACGCCGGCCTGTGCTGGCCTGGGTTCGATCCTGGCATCCCATATGGTCCCCCGAGCACCGCCAGGAGTAATTCCTGAGTACAGAGCCAGGAGTAACCCCTGAGCATCGCCGGGTGTGATCCAAAAAAAAGCAAAAAAAAAAAGAAAAAGAAATACACAATGACAACAAATAAAAATTTCACGAAGATGCCCTATGTCTTGTTTTTTCCAGTTCTCTATTATAAAGGATTTATAAAACAATATTTTCTTTTAATGGCTCTATTGCAAATGTACAAATGTAGGGAGTAGGAAGAGAGCTCAAAGAATTGGAGCCCATGTGTTATTATGCAGAGAACCTGTGTTTGATCCACAACACTGTTGGCCTGAGCGCTGTCCTGTTTGGTCCGCAGAGCCCAGCTGAGTATTCCTGGCAGTCGTCTCAGGACCCATGGAGCACTACTTGAGAGCATTCCTATATGTGCAAATGTGGAATTAAGGCAAATTTGTTCTTTCCTTCATGAACCTGTGCTGAAATTCTGTAACCCGTTTTCAATTTTGCTTAACTACAAACTACTTTTTCCATAACCATGTAAAACATATATACACAAACGAATGCTTGCATATTTCAAAAGAAAACTGTAGAACAATAATAACCCTTAAGTTTAAATACAAAAATGTGGATTTTACTATTTAAATGCTATTTTTATTAATTTTTTGCCACATCAAGTGGTACTCGGGACTTACTCCAGACTCTTTGTTCAGGAATTATTACTGGCAGTAATAATAGTAATATGCTCAGGGGGACCATAAGTGGTCCTAAGGGACTTAACCTGCTTTAGCCACATGCAAGGCATGTAACTTTACCTTTATATCTCTGGCCTCTATTTAATTTTAAGTAGAACAATGACTCACTAAAACAATTATGTTACTCACTGACAGATTTGCCTTAAAATTGAAAACAGTGCTTTAAGATTAGTATAAAGGGGCAGCAATCACAAAGGATCATACACGAATTATCAAGTAAGGCAGAAGTAATAGCAGTTGCAGGGTACAGTTTGGGGTGCTTCCTGCTGGTTTGGTTTTCCGGGAGGCACTGAGAGATTCCTTTTAAATGGGAATGTGATAGGCCAAATCATTTTGGGATAAAGATAAAGAATTATTTAATCCAAAATGACAGGTGTGATCATTGTCACACTTGTCACGGTGTGCATGTGTGCGCACACACATCTTTATACTGGTATATTCAGTGAATTTATGAATCAAGTTATTTGTACAGTTTCACATTTATTGAATGTAGCTTTAGTAAGATTGTCTTTGAGCAGTTTTGTAATAATCATCTTCAGATAAAACAATTAGATTCAGAGTTAATGAGGACTAGACATCAAGTACTGGAGTATAAAGGTTTGCTTTAAATATTTTCCTCCTGCAAATAAAGGCTCTATAAATATCATCATATCCACACAGTAACCAAGCTCATTGAGGTTTGTAGGGAGTACAAGATGCCGCTCTGTCTCACGTTCATTGATTTACAGAAAGCCTTTGATTCTGTGGAGACTGAAGCAGTCATCGAAGCCCTAGTCAAACAGGGTGTTCAAACCCAATACATCAAGATCCTTCCTGAGCTGTATTACGGATTCACTACCAGGATCTCACCATTCTACAAAGAAGTGATCATTGATGTCAAAAGAGGGGTTCGACAGGGTGATACCATCTCACCAAAACTCTTCAGTGCCACCCTCGAGAACATCATGAGACAATTAGAATGGGAAGGAATGGGAGTGAAGATAGATGGTCGGCAACTACACCACCTCCGCTTCGCTGATGACATCGTTCTAATAACACCAAACATTAGCCAAGCAGCACAAATGCTGGCTGACTTTGACCGAGAATGTGGAAAGGTAGGTCTACAGCTGAATCTGAAGAAAACTATGTTCATGAGAAATGAACTAGTTCTTGAGGCCCCATTCACTCTCAATGGAACAAACATCTCTGAATGCAGCAGTTATGTGTACCTAGGTCGAGAAGTCAACATGATGAACGACCTAAAAACCTGAGCTGTGCAGGAGGAAGAGAGCGGCATGGAATGCCTTCAAAGGCATCGAAGAAATAGATAAAAGGACAAAGAACTTCTGGCTCGGGCACATCTCTTTGACTCCACCGTTCTCCCTGCATTAACATATGTCTCAGAGACCTGGGCCCTATGAAAGCAGGATGAGAATGCTATTCGGGTCTCCCAGAGAGGCATCGAAAGAGCTATGCTTGGAATATCACGCCTCACTCAAGTGAGAGAAGGAATCCGGAGTTCTGACCTCCGTCGCTATTCCAGAATCAGGGACGCTGTCTCGTTTGCCATGGCTTAGAAAATCAGATGGGCTGGACATGTAATGCGATTTGGGAGACAACCGCTGGACTAGAGCCGTTACCGACTGGATCCCACTGGATGTCAAAAGATCACGTGGCCGCCCACCTACAAGATGGTCAGACTTCCTTGTTAAGACCCTGAAGGAAGGGTTTGAGGCTCTTCATATTCCTGAATCAACCAGATGCCATTGGGCTACATTGGCACGTGATAGGGTCCAATGGAAATGTTACTGGTGCCCGCTTGAGCAAATCGATGAATAATGGGATTCAAGTGATCAAGTGATAAATATCATCAGATCACGGGGTGTTCATTTCTAAAATCTAAGTTGTATAATGCTAAAATATACTGTGTGCTACTTGACACTTGAGTTGTAGCATTGTTTCCAATATGTCATTTGGAGAATATCTGAACTCACAATTGATTTTTTAAAACTCACAATTGTTAATGACAGCTTGAGAATTTTCAGAAAATGAGATTGATAATAAAGTTTCAGAAGGGTTTCATTGAGTTTCTATTTGTTCTCAGAAGTATTATCAAGGGGTTTTCTACTTTATTTGTCTGACTGTTGAGCTCTTGGTGGTGACTGAAGGTAATCTTCGGGCAGGCTGAGTTTCAAAGTGACCATGATTATACAAGTGTTTAATAATTAATTCTATCAAATGTTTTTGTGGATTCTTATACAAGAAAGACAATAAACCCAACATTTTATATACTCACTGTATTGGGATTTTGTAAGAAAAATCATTATTGTTCAATTTGTTTATACAGAAACTAAGTGTAATGATATGCCTAAGTATCTTGACCAGTATGTGAAGACCACATTAGGCCAGATTCAAGATTCAAACATGGTTTGATATCAAGCCTTGGCCTTTGACCACTATGTTCTATTGTAAATAAGTGGGCTCCCATGTTCACTTGTCTGTGATTCATAGGAAACAAACTCTTTAGGATTGGACTGGATACTCCTTCTCCCCCCAGCACCACCTAACGTCCACAGTTGACTCCAAAATACATGTAAGCCACGTGAAAGGTGAAATTCAGGGCCCCTTGTTCAGAAGCAGGAAAGAAATTGCATTTAAAGTGACTAAAATAGAAAGCTGTTTCAATTTTTTTCCTATAGTCGCTCTCAACTTGCTATGGTAGTTTTTATTTGCTATTTAACATCATACTGAATAAAGAAAATTAAAAAATTTAAGGCATTAGCTTGAGGTTTACTGTGCACTGTTATATGGTGCAATTGTGGTTGTCAGTGCAAATACATGAGCACTTAACTCATGCAAACTTTATGCCGTTTGTATTTCATAGCTTGTGCATGAACAGATATTTCATTCTTACCAGAATGTGGGCACGTTGCATAACAAGCTCAGCTGGTTTTTATTTCTCTTCTTGATCAGTGTACTCTCTGTGCATAGTCTCTGCATTCAGATGACTGATGAATAAATAAGGAAGGACTGAAAGGACAAAGAAATCATGACTTGCCACATCTTTCCCTTTTATCTGTCACCAGTTACTGCATAAATGCTTTCCAGATGCAGGAGGCAATGGAAATGGAAGGAAGGAGCTTTGCAATAAGGTTTCTGTGTTTTGAACATTTGTCTAGAATTCTCTGCTTTCTGTACTAGAAGAAGTAAGTTCTAGTTTGAACAGAAACTATGACTTCCCTAGCTCTTTGTGTCCCCAGATATTCCTTCATAGACTTCACATATTTGCTGGTTCATTTTTTAAAGTCCGACTATATTATGTGTCCATCAACAGCCCATGCTTAGGAGATCTCATACAACAAATTTCTAATGAAATAGATGGAGCAGAATCACAGACTGTATTTACTTCCTTTGCTCATTTGCAACTTTCCTCACCACATTCATCTTTGTTTACAAAGCATCCCAGGTCAAAGGTGACATGAAGATATTCTTAGGGGCTCTGTGGAATGAATCCTGAATTTTAATGTGGCAGCATCAAGAATTGGATAAAAATTAGTCAGAAGGAAAAGGACAAATATAGAATGACTGCATTCATTAATACGACATAAATAGATACCAGTGTTTTAGTAAATGTGGGAAATGGTAATGGCAGATTAAAACTCACCATTGAATATACACAAAGAGACTTAAGTGATAAACTCTAAATACCTGCAGGGCTAGCCACAATGTGTAAAATAAGAGGGAGATGCAGAGACAGAGAGAGAGAGACAGAGAGAGAAAGAGAGGAAATTGGGGTACCTGCTATTAAGGCAGCATGGGGGTGGGCGGGGAGGGGTGGGGTACATTGGTGGTGGAAATGGGGCACTGGTGGAGGGATGGGTGCTGGAATACTGTATTACCAAGAACCAATTATGAACACCTTTGTAATTGTATGTTTCACTGTGGTATAATAAAAATTTAAAAAAAAAAACAAGTCTGGAGTCCTTCTGAGCCCGGGACTCTGCAGCTTATCTGGTGGCCCAACCACAGTGCTGTTCTCATTCACATACATCTCCTGGGACATCTCTGTATCGTTTCTGTTCTTAATTCTGACTCTGTTATTAGTGCTTTCCAAGCGTGGGAGGAAAGGGTGCACTATTGAGCTTTTCAAATCCCTAGGGCTCTCAAAAATCACATTTTCTTCAGGGAGGGACATGCAGATGGACCGTCTCAAGCACCGAGACTCTGCTATGCTCTACTGGACTTGATAGGGCGCCATTTCTCTAGGAATAGGTAATGGGGGTAATGTAAACAGGTAAGGGTAATAAGGCGTTGTTCATTATGAGGATTTCTTCATAAACGACGCTTGCACTATGAAGGGTTTGAAGTTGGGACATGTGGAAGATGAGTGCAGTGAACTTAAGCAAGTTGGCTTCTTGCTACTCAGTGGAATCATGTTCCACTACTCAGTGGATCACGTCGGGGATCAGCCACCAGGTGCTTCTGTAGGTCAAATTGGAAAATACCCAAAGTAGCTTCTTGTTGCTCTGCACTGCTGTTTGCTTCCAGTGCAAAATTCTGTTAGGATATGGTACCTATTGAATCTTTATTCAATATTCTACAATATGTTTATTCTTTTCAGGCACCCTAATATTTTTTTTTAATTTTTTATTATACCACCATGAGATATGCAGTTACAAAAGTGTTCAGTTTGGGTTTCAGTCATACAGTGTTCCAGCACCCATCCTCCACCAGTGTATATTTCCCACCACCAATGTCCCCTGATTCCCTCCCTCCTACAGCCTGCGTGATATGGCAGGCAATTTTCACTTTTCTCTCTCTCTCTCTCTTCCTTCTCTTACACATTGTGGCTTGCAGTACATACATTTAGAGGTTAAATACTTGTTAGGGTTCAGTCATAAATGAAATCTCTAACACCTGATTTGCCCACAACTTCACATATTGCAATATGTGAGTATCACTGTATCACTGTCTTCCCGTTCATCATTGATTTGCTCGAGCGGGTCCCAGTAACATTTCCATATGTCCTGTCTCATGCTAGTAGAGCCCAAGGCATCTGCTTGCTCCAGGAACATAAAGAGCCTCAATCCATTCCGAATGAGTCTATAATTGTTACTGGTATTTGGCATATCAAATACAACACGGGTAGCTTGCCAGGCTCTGCCGTGCAGGTGGCATACTCTTGCAGACATCTCTAAGTCCAGCATTTATTGATGAACCGTGCGGCCGCTGATAGGCTGGTCTGCTGGGTGGAGTTCTGACAAGAGAGCAGTCCGGATGTGGAAAATGGAGGCCCTCATGGAGTGGGGGGGTCGTCTGGCTTGTTGCTAGGGCTCTGCTGGGGTGGTGGGCCAGGACTAGAACCCACCATCCCCTCCCGGCGCCTCGTGAGCAGCTGGTCACAGGGAGAGCTCTCTCTCTCTCCCCTCTCTCCCTCCCTCTACCTCTCCCCTCACTCCTTTCTCTTACACATTGTGGATTGCAATGCATTCATTTTTTAGTATAATAAAAAAAGTTAAGAAGAAACTGTTTTCGCTGTATCCCACAAAAATAAATAAATTCTTCTATCTTAATATGAAAACATTCCAGATTGGGAAATGTGAAAAGCATGCACTATGATAGATGAAATATATTGCAATATATTACTCAGTATATTGAAATATATTTCATGTATCGTAGTGCATGCTTTTCACATTTTCCCAATCTGGAATGTTTCATATCAAAATAGAAGAATTTATTTATTTTTGTGGGATACAGCGATGTAGTTTCTTCTTAATTTTTTTATTATACTACCGTGAGATATACAGTTAAAAAAGTGTTCATATTTGGGTTTCAGTCATACAGTTTTCCAGCACCCATCCCTCCACCAGTGCCCGTTTCCCACCACAAGGGTCCCCTGATTCCCCGCTCCCCAGCCTGTGTCTATAGCAGGCAATTTTCACCTCTCTCTCTCTCCCTCTCTTCCTCCCTCTACCTCTCCCTCACTCCTTTCTCTTACACATTGTGGATTGCAATGCATTCATTTAGAGGTTACCATGCATATTCTTTTGCCTACTTTCTATACTCAGTTCTACACTGGTATTATTTACCATAATCATTAGTACACTGTTCCTTTCTCTGTATTACCTAACTTCTGACTCCCACCTATTTGCAGTAAGTTCGACTGACTGATAAGACCTCCTGATCCATGTTTTGTGTGGCCTTGGATATTAGTATCAGGCTATTTTTTATAGTCCGCAAATAAATGCAGTCATTCTATATCTGTCCTTTTCCCTCTGGCTAATTTCATTCAGCATGATCCTTCATGTCCATCCATTTATAGGCGAATTTTAAAACTTCGCTTTTCCTAACAGCTGCATAGTATTTCATTGTGTAGATGTACTTTTGTTTCTTTATCCAGTTACCTCTTCTTGGACACTGTGGTTGTTTCCAGATTCTGGCTATTGTGACTAGAGCTCTATGAATACAGAAGTATAGATGGTTTTTCCACTGTGTGTTTTTGGTCTCACAGGTTATATTCCCAGAAATGGTATTGCTGGGTCAAACGGGAGCTCAATTTATAGTCTTTGAAGGAATGTCCATGTTTTCCAAAAAGGTTGTACCATACGACATTCCATCAACAATGGATAAGGAGTCCCTTTATCCCTGCATCCATGCCAGCACTGGTTGTTCTTGCTTTTTTTGGATATGAGGCAACCTAATCTTTGATCTCTGTCCTTGACCTTTAGTAAGAAATCCTCTGCTTCTTGATCTTCTCAGTGTTTGAAGTCCACCTATCTGGCATGTGTAACTCAAAGAATAATGTTTGCAGATATTGTTAAATTATTAAATTTGTGCTATTCCTAATTCCTATATAGTTGAAACAGAAGACAGAGAATATCACAAGATGCTGCTTGTGGTGCTTGATAGTATGGGGTCCATAGCTTCTGAATCTCTACACAGCCAGGTGTAGGGCCAACATTTCATCCTGGAAATTTTTCTGGACTCAACAAATGATCTCTTAAAGTCTCATTTCTTTAATAGAAATAGAGAGAAGCTTGAACTGCGACAAAGGAGTGAGACTTCCTTCAATCCCCTTGCTTTTTCTTAAAGCTTTGAACTAGTTTGATTAAGGGTGATGGAATAATTTTTTGTGACCTACTCTTAACAGTTCCATTGCAGGTTGCCAGGATCTTTTCTTTAGAATAGGAGACACTCTGTGCTCCTGATTATCCACTTGAAGGTCCCACTAAATTTTCAAACACAACATTTGAGTATCTTACTTACATATTCTGAATTAAATTACTGAATTTTTGGCTTCAGATACCAAATGCTTGGTTTGCTATTTTAACCCTATTCTTTTGGACTTTGAGGCTTAATTGGTAGAAGTTGATATTTTTTATAAATTTTACATTCTTCCCCATACTTATTTTTTTATACTGATAGCATTACCTGTATGCAAACTCTCAAAGATTTAATTACATAGAGTTTCTTGAATAAAATGTTTACTTGAAGGCCTTTACAAAAATATTGCAAATATTATATTAATGCTACATGTGTAAAAATTGAAAAATGTGAACTGAAAAATGATGAAAATGTATTACATGTTTAATTCCACGTGAAGAGACATTATACTAATTTATCCTTTATTGTGATTCAAATGAACTTGATAAAATAAGTTGTAGTGCATTTTGAAAGCCATTGAGAATGTAGTGTGTAAGTATGTTCATACGCAGTCTTGCTAATGTGGCTGCTGTTTGTGTCTCTGATCATGTCAGTGGAGATTTTCAGTATCTAAAGTATTTTCTTTCATCTATCATTTAATGTTCCAGACTAGTCTACACCTTTCTTTGATCTATCATTTAATGTTCCAGACTAGTCTACACCGATGCTCATAATCTCACACCCAATTTGTTTCCTTATGCAGCATTTGGATGTTCCTGAAGTCAAGTCATTTGGCAGTTCATTGACAGAGACTGAGGTAAACCTGGACAGCTACCAAACAGCTTTAGAAGAAGTGCTCTCATGGCTTCTTTCAGCAGAGGACACGTTACAAGCACAGGGAGAGATTTCTAGTAATGTAGAAGAAGTGAAGGAACAATTCCACACTCATGAGGTAAAGTGAATTGTTAATGTCTAAAGCAGAAATAGAAATTGCCCCAGTGTCAAGTTCTCCCCCTTCCCCTTATTTACTCTGGTAGTTTCACCTTTCTGGATAATTTTAGTTTTTATTCTGTGGTGGCAAGAATGAATGTGTCATGTGTTTGGGATTCCATTAATGGGTTTTGAAGTTCTCTGGAGAATAGCACTTGAAGGTTCTGAGATCTAATTCTGCTAGCGTCTCTGACTGGATTTTGACGATCCAGCTAGCCTATCAGTACAATGCTGGGATAGAAATTCAAGTCTGACTCCCTGTACAGGATTTGACTGAACTATCTCCACCTGGCAGCCTTTTTTCTTCTTTTTTTTCTGAGGTGATACACTTATTTGTGTCCCTCCTCTTTACACTCTTGGTTCCGGCTGCTCTGCTTTCTTTGGTCCAGGAGAGTGGGAATTTTGAAGCCTTACATGGCAATAGTCAGGACTTAATGCAGTTGTAGGGATCAAAGCAGAATCTGCGATGATCAAAGCAAGGACCTTAACCCCTGAGCTATCTGTAGCCTTCCTTCTCAGTCCGAGCAACTCTCCCTTGATCATCGCCTGCTCACAAGTCATTGCCTCAGGGTTGTTTGTATAGGGTGCTCTAGATAAGAGTATCCCTTCAGATATATACAAAAATAGTATTGTGTACTCATAACTAAAATTAAGATACTTTTCCTAGCAATGCAGTTTAATTAGGCTGCATATTTGAAATAACAAAACTGAAAATGCACAAACAATGATTTCCCTTAAGTATTCATTACCTTTATCCATTTCTTTCCCTGTCAGGGATACATGATGGATTTAACATCCCATCAGGGACGGGTTGGGAATGTCCTGCAATTGGGAAGTCGGCTCATTGGAACAGGAAAATTATCAGAGGATGAAGAAATGGAAGTTCAAGAGCAAATGAATCTCCTCAACTCAAGATGGGAATGTCTCAGGGTGGCTAGCATGGAGAAGCAAAGCAAGTAAGTCTTACTTTCTTACTCTCTTTTAATATTTAACAGTATCAGAATTGGGATTATTAAAAGTTTGAAGTTGTTTCTTTTGATTCTCAGTTTGTTCTAGAAGCATTCAGCTATTGGTTTGAATCTGTTATAGTTGGATTTTTATGTCTGTGGCATTTGGTTATTGTATCTTTCCCATTCAAGTGTTAATATTGGGCAGAACCATTAGGCTTTAATGGAACTATTCTTTAGAAGATGAACAAATTATTGTTTTTACTCACATATTAAATTTTCACAAAAAATTAAGAGGCGATTAAAAAAATTAAGATAGAAGACAAAAATGTAGCAAAACATGTGCACAAAAGTACCTAATAGGTACAGTGGACAAACATGTAACTTTGGAAGGAAATGTCCTCAAAGTATTAGATTTTTTCATACTTGTATGGAAATTCTCATAAAGAGTTTCTCAACTGTTTTTGGAATTATTGTCTCAGAACCACATGTTGTGAATTATTTGAAGAATATGTGTTAACTTAATCAACAAAGAATTTTTGGGAGACATTTCTGAAAACAGAGTATTTCTTATAAAGGTAACGAGCCAATCTCATCATTCTATGTTGCTTTGATTTATATTGTTAGGTGTGTGTATTCATGTAGAGTCTATCTAGAAAAGATAGATTTATTTTTAAATGAGAAGAAATGAAGTGCCAACTGTGGGTTTGATTATATTAAGCTAAAAAATGCCCAAGTGCCTCAAGTTTACTTAGCTATTATTTATGAAGATTAAAGGCTTCATAAATAGGACCAAAGAAATTCATTAGATATGCTGGAAGAATTGCTGCTCCAGTGCTAAATTATAATTTGACAGTCAGGAGGGGGTCCCACATTTTTCAAGCTCATATCTTTTGAAAGGACAAATAAGATGAAATGAGATAAATAAGATATACAAGATGAAATTTTCACAACTACTGAGCCAGCCAACTAGGGAGATTTTAATCTATGCATATTGATAGTTTCTCCTTCTGTGGATATTTTGCTGATTGCAATTAACCCTAGAGGTGAGAGATATACAGTAACCACATTATAACTATTGAGTTTGACCCCACCCAGTGCTCTGGGGTCAATTAATTTATTCTATCCATGTGTCATCATAAATCATTAGGTATAGAGTCTCATAGTTCTGGTCATATGCTAATATTCTTCACCCTAGAACTTCTGTTTGTATTGGGCTATTCATCATAAATGAAGCAATCTCAGACAGTGCTCCAAAGTCCAGAAAATATAGCCTCTTCCTCTGCGTTCATTCCCAGAGTGGTACTGCAGTCTTTTCTTATGTGTGTCGTTTCTATTTTATTTCTATTTTCCCTTTTTCCCCCCACAGTAGGATGAAACCTATGCTAATGTTTCTTCATACTAATAAGTTAGTTAATTGCATGTTGAGAGTGAGTGGCAAGAAAAGGTTAATTTAACTTAAAATCTGAGAGTTTCCCAGCCATGGCAGCCCAGAAACCAGCCTTCAGCCTGCCCAGGCGACAGTAGATACGCGGATAGTCTAGTCCTGCAGAAACTATTTTTCTGTCAAGTTGCGGGATTAGTTTGTACTGAATTTATGTACCAGACCGGCATAGCCTCCCAGCCCAGTGGGAGGAAAGGGAACTACAGAGGAATCACAGCCCCGGGGAAGGCATGCCCGAGAGCTCATGTCATTAAAGTAGCAATCTTGTAAGTCCCCCGATGGTTCCCGCTGGGCTGGGCCCTGGGGAGAGAGAAGCCAGAGTGAGAAGCAGGTGCCCCAGAGAGAGCAAGCCCGACCCCCGCTGCAGAGGTCTCTGCTGTTTCCTGGGTCACAGTTCGGAAGGTTTGATGTGGAAAATGGCATGTTTACTGTGACTTAAATGAATAAACTTCCCTCTTCCAAAAGAAAATGTCCAGGTCTGATCAGTTCATAGAACACTTTTTCAAAAGTCAATTTAGTGGCCAGTGAGGATAGTGCAGTGGATAAGGTTGTGGGCAGCTGAGCTAGGTTTGATTAGGGTCTCCTGAGTCCCATCCGGAGCTCAGAACCAGGAATATATCCTGAACTTTCTTGAGGTTAGAGCTTCTGCTTCCCTCACATATAAAAAGGTTGATTTTGAATATCCTCTTGTTAAAGTGATAGCTACTGCTAGGTCAATGTATCTCTCCATTTATTCCGACCGTGCCCCCTTTCCATCTTATGTTCTTCCTGTGGCTTCCGCCTTATAAGCCAGAAGTTCTCTTGCCGTGTCCCTTCTTCCCAACTGTAGCTCCCATGAATATCTTGGGAGCCTACAGTGAGGCATTTGGCCCGTGCTTGTGAAATGCAGTAGTAGATGACAGTGTATATAAACAGACACAAATAGCAAGCATGAGAGGGTGAGTGTGCTAGTGTGTTAGTGCAGATGTGTGTGCACACACAATGTTTTGTTTGATGGCCATACCAGGCTGTGTTCAGAGCTTATTCCTGACTCTGTGCTCAGGGAATTACTTCTGACAGGCTCAGGAAATCATATAGCATGCCCAGGATGAACCTAGATAGGTCTCTTGCAAGATAAGAGCCCTACTCCTAGGAGTATTACTCTGACACACACACACACACACACACACACACACACACACACGCACGCACGTAGGCAGCGACACACACACACACACTTTTAATCCCCCATTCCAAGGAGGCTAGGGAACCTAAACTGATAAAATTGCTACTTAGGTAATATTGACATAAAAAATAGTTGTCCTTTGGGAAGATTTAAAGACTTTGGTTTGTGTTTAAATTTTTAGAAAGATTATCAAGTTGATAAGGAAAAAAAAGCTAAAAGCCTTATAGCCTTTTAGCTGTCATATCTCTTGTGAAAATAGAATTTTAAAAATGAGTTCTTGCAACTATTGAAGTACATACTATGTGGATTATTTATTGAAATCTTAACACACATAGTATTATTTCTGCAGTGCAAATTCAGAGCATTCTTGCAAGTTTATAAATAATAGTAGGTCTCCTCTACTGTTTTCAATAATTTTATGTGTACATCTGCTTAAAGCCTATTCAAGCCGTATTGAGTTTAGCCATTATGCAAAGTTTTCTGGGTTTGGTTTTGGGTAGAATTCTTTGATATTTTAGGGAACAGAAATATGGTTATGACAAGATCTAGTCAGTGTTTAAAAAGATCCTTCTGGGGTCCGAGTGGTAGCCCAGTGGGTAGGGCGTTTGCCTTGCACATGGCCGGCCTGTGTAGGCCTGGGTTTGATCCCCCGGCATCCCATATAGTCCCCCCGAGCACCGCCAGGAGTAGTTCCTGAGTGCAGAGCCAGGAGAAACCTCTGAGCATTGCCAGGTGTGACCCAAAAAGCAAAAAAAAAAATGTTCCATTTGTGTCTTAAGTACTGCTTCCATAGTTTAATGTGTTTGGTTTCTGTTATCACAGACATGTTGATGAGGACCTTCAATTTATTTTTTATTTTAGGGACCACACCCTTCATTACTCAGAGCTTAATATTGGCTTTCCACTTAGGGATCTCTCTTAGCTGGCTTAGAAGACCATCTGGGGTTACAGATCAAACCCATGTTGGCTGTGTGCAAGACAGACACCCTAACCATTGTATTATCAGCAACTGCGCCTTCAATTGTGCTTATCACATATTGTTTGTAAACATAGACTACTTTGGAGTAGGAGGACAGATAGTGAACAAAAATAGCTCAGTTCACATCATTTATTCTTAAGAATCCCCTTTATGATTAATAACTCTATATCCTGGGGCCAGAGTGATAGCACAGTGGGGAGGGCATTTGCCATGCACACTACCAATACGGGTTTGATTCCCAGCATCCCATATGGACCCCCAGCACTGCAAGGGGTAATTCCCTAGTGTAGATCAGGGAGTAACCCCTGAGCATCGCTGGATGTGGCCCAAAAAGAAAAAGAAAAAATAGAACTCTATATTCTGCTCTTGCCCAAATAACAGGGTATGGAGCCAGAAGCCTGATTCTTGCCTATGTGTGACTAGAGTGAAGAGAGCAATGATGTTTATGGTTTATGTGGACATATGATATAGATGAACTGTGCTTGAATTCTTTAGTTACTGTTTATAAGAAATGAGAAAAAATTGGCTGCAAATACAGAGATGCTTACAGTTAAATATCTATGACTATACTTGATAGCTATAAGAATTATCCACCATCATATCCACTTGTGATGAGAAAATTATATTTGATACATATTTGTTGTGCTATATGACTCTATAATACTATTACTCAGCCTGTCAGTCAGTATGTTTGGAGAGAGACATACACAAATATTAACAAATCCTAATGGAGTGCCTCAAATAGCAGATGCTTCTCATGATCCTTGGGGACACAGTAATGATTACAAGAGGCAAGTCTCAGATTTTATGAAGCTTATACTATAGAGAAACTGACATTCAGTAAAATAGGAACTTAGAAAAATACCAATTAGAATACGTTTTCTGAAGAGATTAAGGCATTATAATAAATGTTTGAGAGGAAACTTTAGACTTTGTAATCCAGGAATGGTTTTTCTGGGGTGATGTTCTTTAATTTAAAATTTAATGAGAAAATGTATACAGCACTTGGAGGTTAGAAAGAACATTTTTGACAAAGGGAGCAGGCAATATAAAGAATCTATGGTACAGATAGTTTCACTTGTTAGTGGAATCCAAAGGCCAACATTACTGGAGTTGCAGGAGAAAAGGTTATATAGCTGAGGTGTGAGGTGGATAAGATTCTCACCAAGTGTGGTAGGGCCAAATAGAGAGTCTTTCAGTACAGGAAAAAGCCATCATAATTGTTCGCTAGTGAAGAGACAAAGTGAATACCTGCAATACCACTGGAAGAAGAGATGTCTAGACAAAATTCTGGGTAAAAGGTACTGGTGTCTTATGCCATGTGGGGATTGTGATAGTATAAGAGTATCTCATACTGTTTGCGGCCAGTTGTTACATCTATAAGCTCTTTCTTGCATTGTATCTTAGCTTCTATTCAGTCATTTTAATAAGCAAGGTGCATTTTGTGATTTAAAAATAGACATTCTTGTCTGGGACAAGCCAATATTACTTTTGTATATGTCTTTCTAGGAAATGATCTTTATTCCATATGTCATTATTATATAATGAAAAATCTGTAGAGGTAATTGAGCATTTTCATTTTATCAGCCCTTTAATCCACTTGTTTCCCTAAAAGAAGAAGAACTCCCTTTGACATGTCTGTGCTGGGACAGTCTGTTCCCCCTGGAGCCGGTGATTACTGATTCCTGTCGCAGTATTTCCATACATCTCTCAATGTTCATTTGAGATAAGGCACAAAAAATAATTTGTGAATGCAAAATTAGTACAAGTTTATTAAAAAAAAAAGGATCACTGTTAGAAATCAGGAGACCACTAGGTGGATCACTCCTCTTTCTGTGTCAAGGATCACTCACTCTTGGCCGACTCAGGCAGATTCATGGGGCTCCCCAAGTCATTCAGGTCAGTGGTAGGCAGCCACATTCTTTTCCCTCTGTACTATCTCTCCAGCCTAGGCACATGTATTTTGTGCCTCAGACAAGTTGGGCCAAACATGCTGCACTTGTTTAGTTGAATATTTTTATTTGATCACTTGATCACTTGAATCCCGTTATTCATCGATTTGCTTGAGCGGCACCAGTAACATTTCCATTGGACCCTATCACGTGGCAGTGTAGCCCAATGGCATCTGGTTAATTCAAGAATATGAAGAGCCTCAAACCGCTCCTTCAGGGTCTTGACAAAGAAGTCTGACCGCCTTGTAGGTGGGTGGCCACGTGATCTTTTGACATCCTGTGGGATCCAGTCGGTAATGGCTCTAGTCCAGCGGTCTTCTCCAAATCGCTTTACATGACCAGCCCATCTGATTTTCTTTTCTTTTTTCTTCTTTTTTGGGACACACCTGGTGACGCTCAGGGGTCACTCCTGGCTCCACACTCAGGAATTACTCCTGGCGGTGCTCAGGGGACCATATGGGATGCCAGGGATCAAACACAGGTTTTATTCATTCATTCATTCATTCATTCATTCGTTTGTTTGTTTATTTGTTTATTTATTTAAAAAAGTACTCATGGAATGTTTAATGACTATGATCTCACCATCAGATGTTTACAGTACTTTGCTGTTCATGCGTGCTTTTTAACTGAAGCCATTTGGTGGTAGGGGCATATTGAAATTTAGTAGAGATGATAAGTGACTTTCAAGGTCACCACAGTAGACTAAGGTGAAATTATCAGCACATGTGGCCAATAAAAACTTTAATAATGGGCTTTTTTCCCTATAACATAACCACAAGTTAGGTTGGAAGTATTGCTAGTAGTGCTGATTTAGTGAATACTGTCCAGTCAGTGTGCATGGGATGTGTCTGCTTAACCATTTCCCCTCTTGCAGGACTGTCAGATAGGAGGGCTGCTCGGAGGAGGGGAAGGACAGGGACTTCTCCTCACACCCTTTCTCCTATAAGGAAGGAGGGATTTCTTTTAGAAACTCAATAAACTTCCTCTTATAGCCAGAGATGAGTTGTAATTTACTCATAGGTTAGTGGCTTGTTCTTGGTTGAGGGATGGGTGTTGGAAAAATGTATGATTGAAGTACAATCATGAACAGCCTTGTAACTGTATCTCATGATGATTCATTCCTTACCACTAATGTTCCCTTTCACTCTCTTGCCGCCCCTTTTCACCCACGTCTACCCCAACCTGTCTATATGCCAGGTACTTTCCTTCTCCCCCTCTCCCTTTGGGCATTATAGTTTGCAATGCAGACACTGAGAGGTTGCCACGTTTGTTCCTTTACCACACAGTTCTTGTCCAGAATGATCATTTATAACTGTCCTCCTTTACCTTCCCTATCACGCCTGCCTTTTCCCCAAACACTTGAAGCAGGCTTCTGAACATGGACCAATCCTCCTGGCCTTTGTTTATACTGTACTTGGGTATAAGAACAACCAGTGCTTGTGCGGATGTGGGGAGAAAGGAACTCTCCATTATTACTATGAATGCCAACTGGTCCAGCCTTTTAGGAGAATATGGGCATTCCTAGAAGTTGAGCTTCCATATGATACTGCAATAGCACTTCTGGGCATAAACCCTAGGGGACTCAAAAACAAAACAGAAATGCCAACTCAACTTCTATGCTCATCACAGCAGTGTTCGCAATAGCCAGAATCTGGAAATAACCCAAATACTCAAGAATGGATGACTGGTTAAAGAAACTGTGGTACATCTACACAATGGAATACTGTGCAATTGTTAGGAAAAATGAAGTCATGAAATTCACTTATAAATGGATGGACATGGAGAGTGTCATGCTGAGTAAAATGAGTCAGAAGGAGAGGTAGAGATATTGAATAATTACACTCATTTATAGGATGGGTCCACTTTTCATGAGATTGGAGTATTTATGATAGCACACATTTGAGCAAAATCAGAAGTTTTGTCAGCAGGAAGGACTGACTCAGTTAGAACAATAGCCACAGCAACACATAAAATGTAGAGATGTCTAGATTTAAGCCGGGTCTGAGGACTTCAATGCCAGTTTCCTTGCAGCTATGTGAAACTCTGCTGGCATTACGATACATGGAGGGGAAAGCCTCATTCTCTCACCTAAAAAATTACAATTCATTAAGAAGAGAGAAAACAAAGAAAACAAGCAAGTAAAGGACTGGTTGAACTCTTCCAATACACACACCCACACACCTAAACACACATGCACATCATCAGTTGCAAAGATCATAGAGGAACCTTCATGGGCAGATGTAAGCCTTCTAGAAGAAGTAGTACTTAAAGGCAATGAGGTATTTTTCAATTAGTGAGTAAGTATAAGAGACTCAGAGAACAGTACATGCAAAGAAATGGATAATCAAGCAAATATGGCATTTTCAGAGTTCAGTATTATTTTACAAATTAGAAGTAGTTGAATATTTTTAACAACACTATGAGGCCAAAGTAACGGACAGACTGACCTCTGATTTCATCATTTAAAGAAAAGAATGAAACCGAGGGTCTGTCTCTTGAAGTGCATCAATGGAAATCCTTAAAGAGAATCAGCCAAAAAACGATTTTTTGTTTTGCTTCATATCATGCTTCACAATCTCCTTTGGTTGGTGGGAGGTTCGGGAGAGGGAAGGTAGAGACTAAATTTCCAACTGTGGACGTACAAGAAGGCAACTGGCATACAGACAACAGAAGATTTTCTTCTCTCTGAATAAACTAATTAATTTGATTGAAAAATGCAACCTGCAGAGAGCAAAAGAGATTTTCTGACATTTCTACAAGGAGTCAAAAAGATAAACTCAGCAAGTTCCATCAGCTTCTCTGATAATTTGTGTGTAGGACATGAGGGGGGGAGATCCAAACCTTTGTGATGACAAGGGGAAACAAGAAAATAGTCAGTAAGGATGCGAAGGGAAGTTATATTCTAGTGTACATCAGCAGGAAGAGAGATATGAATAGAATCTGGGTGAAAATACACGCTGTAATATGGCAAAAATTGTGAATTACCATCACTGATTTTACTGGAGTGACAATGATGTCTAACAAATGGTTTATCTTTTCCTGCCCTTCATCCAAATGTCTTTTGCAATCTGGAAATGAGATAGCATATGTGAGACGGAATAGAGCAATGGAGGTGCAAAACAAAAGGGTTGGTAGTATGCTTCCAATAAGGTGGCTAGCTAGGTATTGTATAGTGAATATAATAAGAATGTGTACATCAAGGCTATCAAAGGAATTTGTTGCAATGAATTTTTTGTTGTTTTGAGTTTGGTTTTGGGTCACACCTTGCTGTGCTCAGGACTTACTCCTGGTTTTGCACTAAGGAATCACTCCCGGTGTGCTTGGGGAACCATGTAGGTTACAGGGGATATAATGCAGGGAAGCTGCATGGCAGGCAAATACCCTATAATCTGTGGTACTATCGCTTCACCCCAATAGTGAAAATGTTAATGATGTGTTACCTCAGATTCTGCCTTATGATTATATATCACGTTCTTCTTTCGCTTCTTCCAAGAATCTCAATGTGATCATTCCTTGCAGTTCAAGCTTGTTCAAGGACCAGTAACAACATTGTGCCTGGGGAGCCTGTTAGAAATGCAGAATCCCTGTGCTCACTCATTTGTAGTCAGATTCTGTCGCTTACCCACTTCACGTGATGTCCAGGCCCACAAAAGTTAGTGTTTAGTTGAAACCGTTATGAAATGCTATAAACCTATATTCCTTTAAACATCTTCTGTCCCTATATTTCTAAGGATTTTAATGGAGTTGGTGATATTTCATTTAGAGTTCAAATGTTGGTAACTTCTCCTATGGGTCATTAATGCAATTGTTCTATTCTTGTTTAGGCATGCACAGTAGAGGGACCAGAACAATAATGAAGGGGGTAGGGTGCTTGCCTGGCACACAGCTGACATGGATTTGATCCCAGGTTCAATCCTTGACACCCCATATGGTCCCTTGAACCCCACTGGACATAATCTCTGAGCACAGAGCTTGGAGTAAGTCCTGAAAACTGCTTGTCGTAGGCCCTTAAAAAAAGTATATGCAATAGAGACAATCTGAAACTATTGGTAATTATCAGCATAATATGTACCATTTCTTAACACAGTAATTGAGTTCAGTTCAAAAAGATACAACCATATGTTTTGGCAAATAATATATAGGCAAAATATTAGGTACTCATAATATTATTAAGCATGTGATTTATATTGTTTAAATTGTAAGATGGGACATCATGTCTCTAGAGTTCAAAGACAGTAGAGTATTGCATTTTGGGGGACAGTATTTTTCTGAAGATAATGATAATTAGAAACATATAGAAGAATTTATTTGTCTTCATGATAGCAAATGATAATCTGATTCCAGAACTGTTTTAGATATTTGGAAAGTATCAATGAAAATAAGAAGACAATTTCCTCTCTTCCTCAACGTGCATGCTTAGTGGATAGAGATGGGAATATGGGATTTGCGGACTCAACTCTGTTTGCCTGGGTACAAGCAAGCACCCCGCCCACTGTACTCTCTCTCTAGGTCTCAAGGAATATTTATTTATGATTTATTATCAGTAAGTAATATGTGTCTTTTTATATACCTATATGCCCAGGTATGTATAAAATTTCTCAGGAGTGGAAAAGTTTAAGAAGTCCTGGTCAGTACAGAGAGAAGACTGTGTCCATTGTAAGACTTGGCAGCTGGTGTGATTTAGACTTGGGAAAAGTAAGCATAGAGGCTTGCAGGGCTACCCAAGGGCATAGTTGCAAAGGATTTTATGTTCAGATGTTTTTATTGTATCCACATTTTTTAAAAAGTTAATTATATCACCATGTATATAGAATTACAAAG
The DNA here is from genome assembly GCA_021461705.1 of Cryptotis parvus. Taxonomy (NCBI): domain Eukaryota; kingdom Metazoa; phylum Chordata; class Mammalia; order Eulipotyphla; family Soricidae; genus Cryptotis; species Cryptotis parvus. The sequence goes on along the minus strand of JAJIBD010010139.1, from coordinate 29,227 downwards.
GTGTCCATGATTTAGATTCAGTGATACAGTGTCCCAGCACCCATCTCTCCACCAGGGCACTCTTTCCAATGCCAATGTCCCCGGATTCCCTCCCTTCCTGTCCCAGCCTTCCTCTGTGGCAGGCTTTCTCTCTTCTTTTGCTTTGAAATACATACATTTAGGGACTATATTTTTATAATTTAGTACTGGAATTGGGGTGGCAGAGAAAATGGCGGTAAAAGGGTGAAGGTAACAGGGTTGGTGAAAATTTTAGATATTTGGGGACATTTTTTAAAAATTATGTTTTAAACCTTTAATTTCTCAGGATTTTCATTGAACCTTGATAAGTGCTACAAGCCTGAAAATTTAAAAAATAACGTTGGGAGTCTAAAGAGAGAATGCAGCATTAGGACATTTGCCCCGAACTCCTCTGACCCAGATTTGATTCCTAGCAACCCATTTGGTCCCACCAGCCTGCCAAGAATGATCCCTGAGTGCAGTGCCAGGAGTAATCCCTGAGCAGTGCTGTGTGCGCCCTAAACAAAACAAAACCCAATTTGCCTTGGCCTGTTCATTACTGTTATACATGAAAGGCTTTTATGTTTGAGCACTAGTGAAACTATTCTAGAAAGCAATCAATATTGGCTTTCTGTTTTAAAGTCATGTTTTGGCAGGATCAGGAAATAAATTCATCACAACACTAAACATTTTTAATATTTAGCCAGTCATTTTTACTTTATCTTTTATTTGAGTGAAACTAGGTCTCAAAAAGTATATCATAGTTTTTACCATTACTGTAAAGCTCATGCCAACAATAGTTCTGTAGACAGTAGCTGTTGTACCATCATTTTGGCAAATAATAATTGTATGTATTAATGACAATGCCTATAAAAATCCTGCCATTAAAATTTTTCATCTTGTATTTCATGCCAGCATTCCTTTCTATAAATTAGATGTGTAATAGATATAAAGTCATATCTTAAATATTCTCACCGATATGGGCATTGTAGCATTATAGTGAACCTTCCAGTCCCAGTACTGAACTATCTTATTTTCATCTCTTATTTTCCCTTTTTTAAAAACTTTAGTCATCATGAAGTTACAAAGTTATACATGATTGGGTTTCAGACATACAGTATTTCAACACCAGTCTCTTCACCAGTGTCCACTTCCCTCCAGCATTTACTTTCTATTTTCTTTCCACCCTAATTTTAAAATATGTTTTAGCAATGCGATTTATGGTACTGTGCTGATAGGCTTTATACAGAACACTTTCCCATCTTTCAGCTTCACCTTCTCCTCCTACTTGATCTTTCCTCCGCCACAGACCTTGTTCATTCACAGTCCTATACCCAAACCCTTCAAGTGGCATGTTTTCAAATGGATATCAGTTCTTATTTTATGTTTCTATTACCTTTGGGTATTTGTTATTTCACCATTATATTTATATCCTGCATATCAGAGAAATCATTCTGTATTTTTTATCTCTCCCTCTGACTAGCTTCACTCAGCATGATATTCTTAAGTACCCACCTTTTAGAGCAAATTACATGACTATCTTTTCTTATGGCAAATTATAGCCACTGTGTATATGTGCCTTGGTTTCTTTATTCAATCATCTATTTTTTGACAAATGGGGTTTTTCCAGATTTTGGCTATTGTTGATAGTGCTGCAATGAACAAAAGTGTATAAATGTCTTTTCTCCATTTTTATTTTTGGGCCCTTGGAGTATATTCTAAAAAAAGTGGGGTTGCTGGGTCAAATAGAATCTCAAAAGCAGACAGAGACACCACAGATGAGAGAAGTAGGGGGACGATATCCCTGATGAACACAGATCTCAACAAAGTATAGAACTATCCAACAACTTATCAAAAAGATCATACACCATGAGTAAGTGAAATCCATCTCAGGGATTCAAGGATGTTTTAACATATTCAAGTCAATTAATGCAATACACTATATCAATAAAATAAAAATCATATCATCATATTAATTTATGAAGAGAGAGTTCTTTACAAGATCCAGCACTCATTCATATTAAAACTCTCAACAAAATGGGAATTGAAGGGACTTTGCTCAAAATAGCCATTTACCATAAGCCCACAGCAAACATTATAACCATGGGGAAAAACTTAAAGCCTTCCCTCTAAAACCTGGCATAAGACAAGGTTTCCCTCTCTTGCTACTTCTATTCAATTTACTACTGGAAGTACTCACAATAGCAATTAAATTTCAGCTACACTACAAAATGATAGTAATTAAAACAGCATGGTATTGAAATGAGGACAGAGCCTCCTATCAGTGGGATAGAGTTCAATATCTTGAGACAGACACTCAGATATATTATCAGTTAATTTTTGATATAGGAGCAAAGGCTATGAATTGGACCAAGGAGAGAGTCTTCTTAATAAGTAGTGCTGGGAAAACTGGTCATCTACATGCAAAAATTTTATGAAAGCAGACCTCTTTTTAATGCAGTGCATAGAAGTCAAATAAAAATGGACTTAATACCGTGATATCAGATATGAATCCATAAAGTACATAGAGAAAAACATTGGAAAACATCATCATGACATTGAAGTTAAAGGTATCTTCAAGGATCAAACAAGCAGACAAGCAACTGGAAACAAAATAAGCAGATGGGACTGTGTTAAATTAAGGAGCTCCTGCACCTCAAAAGAAACGATGACCAAGACACAAATGCAGCCTATGTACTGGGAGGATTTCTTTACCCAACATTCAACTGGGTAGGGGCTAGTATCAGAGATATATAAGGCACTGGTAGAACTTTACATGAACAGCACCATCAATAAGTGGGGACAAGAGATGAAAAGAAACTTCCTCAAAGAAGAAATGCAAATGCCCCAGAGTTACATGAAATATTTCTCTGTATCACTAATCAAATGGAAATATTACTGGCACCCGCTCGAGCAAATTGACGAATAACGGGATGTCAAGTGATCAAGTGATCAAGTGATCACTAATCATCAAGGAGATGCAGATCAATACAATGAGATATCATCTTACAACACAGAAATTAGCAAATACCCAAAAGAACAAGAATGACAAGTGTTGGCATAGATGTGGGGAGAAAGGGACTCTCATTCACTGCTGGTGGAAATGGACCAGCCTTTCATAAACAATATGTTTTTGCTTTGGGGGGCTACACCAGGTAGGGCTCAGAACTTACACCTGGCTCTGCACTCAGGAATCACTTCTGGTAGTGCTTGGGGATGACATTGGATGTTGGGGATTGAATGTGGGTTGGTTGTGTACAATGTAAGCACAATAACTGCTGTACTGTACGGTAAAGCTTTGTTTTCTCATCTCTGAAGTGGGGCTAATGATGAGTTTTCACACTAAAATCATTTCCCTGATTTCTCTTGGTAGCAATACATAAAGCAACTACACTAGTTTCATGACTAACTTAAATAATGACAATTTTCATGTATAATATAATTATATTATGTGTTGATTATACATCCCTGGTGATTGTTTTATAATCTACAAATTTACACTGATATTTTATCTTTCATTCATTTTATTTATTTATTTTTTTGCTTTATGGGTCACACCCGCGATGCTCAGGGGTTACTCCTGGCTCTTTGCTCAGGAATTTCTCCTGGCGGTGCTCGGGAACCATATGGGATGCCAGGGATCGAACCTGGGCTGGCACAGGCTGGCCACGTGCAAGGCAAACACCGTACCCGCTGGGCTATCGCTCCGTCCCTCATTCATTTTATTTCTTATCAAACTGTTATATTTCCCCTTTTTTTGAGTCACACCTAGTGGTACTTAGAGCTTACAACTGGCTTTGTACTCAGGAGTCACTCCTGGTGGGCATAGGGGAAACACATGGAGTTCTACAAATTGAAACCAGGTCAGCTGCATGCAGGGCAAAAACCCTACCTGCTGCACTATTGCTTCCACCTTAATAAATTATTTTCTAAGTGTAGATCCTGAGAATATATCTTCATAAAATAGTTTACCCTTCTTGTTATTTTAATTATAGTCTCCAAAGTTTATAAATAATTTAGCATCTTTTTTTTGCTGTAGCGTGTATTGTATGACCATGTTTTTTGTAACATGTTTCATACTAAAAGGCCAGAATATCCGAGGCCGACTACAGAGGTAAAAATATAGGCTGAGGGCCGGAGCGATAGCCCAGCGGGTAGGGCGTTGCCTTGCCGCGGCCGGCCTCTGCTGGCCTGGGTTCGAACCCGGCATCCCATATGGTCCCCTGAGCACCGCCAGGAGTAATTCCTGAGTGCAGAGCCAGGAGTAACCCCTGAGCATTGCCGGTGTGACCCAAAAAAGGCAAAAAAAAAAAATATAGGCTGAAATGAATGAAACTATGCAATTTTAACCTCTTTAATTTGGCCAAGAGATAACACATTTAAAATGCTATACGTATTTTGTTGACTTTTTGATTTTTGACCATACCCGGAGTGGAGTTTTGAGCCCTGCCCTTTCCTCTGCCTCCATGCCAGTTGCCCCGAAGAGAGAGAGACCCACCCACGCCAGACCCACAGCTCCCTTGGTGATATTCTTAGAGAATGCTGATTTTAGGATAATGCCCTTTCCAAGATCTTTCACATTTATACATTGTGTAGTTTAGGTATGTATTGGGGATCTTGTTGTCCGTCTCCAGCAGGTACACAATGGTACTATTACATTTTTTAGCATTTTCTGACTTCAGACATAACCTTTATAATTTCTGAAGATAACATGTAAGAAATGGCGAAAAAACCCACAAACTCATCTTCAGTGATCATTGCTGTTCACTTTTTTTTATAGATAATCTCTAAATGCTGGATTTAGAGGTGACTACAAGAGTATGCCACCCACATGGCAGAGCCTGGCAAGCCTCCCTTGTCGTATTTGATATGCCAAATACCAGTAACAATTATTTTGGTATTTGGTATTTGATATTCCAAATACCAGTAACAATTATAGACCTCATTCCCATGACCAGAATGGTTTGAGGCTCTTTATGTTCCTGGAGCAAGCAGGTTCCCTTGGACTCTACTAGCCTGAGACAGGACATATGTAGATGTTACTGGTGCCCGCTTGAGCAAATCGATGATGAGCGGAAGACAGTGATACAGTGATACAGTTCTAGACAGGTTCAAACTGATACCAGTAAGCCTAGCAAGAAGCCGGAACAAACCACACATCATGCAGTCAGTCATTCTCAACATCCAGACTCCATAGTTCCTCAGAGCTCCATCCAAGAGAAAACCTGATCTTCCCCCTTTTTTAAGTTTCATCAGTAAATGCTCAAGATTAGAGCCTTCTACTGAGACTATACCACCTACATGGCAGAGCCTGGCAAGCTACCTGTGTTTTATTTACTTGTTATGCCAAAAACTAGTAACAATTATGGACCTCAGTTCCATGACCTGAAGAATGGTTTCGGGCTCCTCCTGTCCCTGGAGCAAGCAGATGCCCTTGGGTTGCACTTGCTTATGACAGGACTAATGGAGATGTTACTAATGCCCACTCGAGCAAATAGATGAACAATGGGAAGACAGTGACAGTGAACATACCCAGCAGTGCTCAAGGACTGCCCCATGTCAGGTCTATTCCATGCAGTGCCATTATTGAATCCACATATCTGGCATGTAAAGCATGCACTCAGCATTTTGAGCTATCTACCCAGTCCTATAGTTAGATATCTTTACTTGGGATATCCTCCCTTATAAATTTAGCATGGCATTTGAATATATAGAAGAACAACCAAGTAAGAATTAGTTGTGATTATTGCAGTTAGTTCATTTTGAGCTTAAGCAGTCAATGAGGCAACCACTGTCCTTGTGTAAATTTAATTCTGTATCTATACATTTTTACAAAACATTTTGTCTTCATCACACTATTTCAAGTGCTCAGTAGCTCCCACATGGATATTAGTTATAGTATTAGAGAATGCATATACAGCAATGAATGCAGTTTAGAAAATTTCGTTGGGCAATATTGGCTGTAGAATCCGTGTTTTCCCACACTCTCATAGTTGTAAAGCATATGCTAATTTCTCATAGGCGGTTTTCATAGTCATTGGACTATTTTTCCTTGGTAGGGCATGGGATAAAAAGGAACTCTAAATTCTTTGGAAAGTGATATTCCTAAAGTGGCCTTTATCTGCACCTAATAAATAGCACCATTTAGAGGGATGTTCACCACCATTCCTTAAAGTGTGATCCATGGACTTGAAGTTTTAGTGGCCCCTGTTTACCGGTGGAAATGCAGGATCGCAGGCCCCTCCATACAGCTGTTGGCTGAGAATCCATGGGGTGATGTGCTCTTTGCGTGATTGGTACTGACCTTTGTAAAGCCCAGACCTATACCACACAAAAGTTCAATCAAAATCTGATATTACAGTAGATTTCTGCATGGAGTAACACACGAGATCTGGAAGCCTGTCACTCCATTTTGTCGTAAGAATTTTACTTCCCCACCCTGGCCCTCTCATAAAGCACAAAAATTCCACAAAAATCAAAACTCCAGGTTCTTCAATTTAGTGATTTTTGTCAGGCTCCCTCTGTTGGCAAATGATTTTCACATTTGGAGGTTGGCTTTTACTCTCTAGTGTTTTACTCTGGCATGCTTCTGCTTCTATAGATTTTATATGAGCCGTTTCGTCTGTCCCTGGCCTATTTTATCTCAATTCGACTGCTTCCTCTTTCATCAGTCATATTTATTATGCTTCTTTCTCTTTTTCACTTTTACTCCCTTTTTCTAAATGACCACTTGAAAGTCATAAAATGAAACTAGGCAAAATGCCGACTCAGTATTTGCCTATGGGTAGTAGATTTCTATTTTGTGAATTTGACAGATTTCCATAGCCTGTCTCCTGAGAATGTGAGTTGGAGGTGTGGAATATTTGCTCATTTTAGTAATAATTGAAGTTGAATTACATGAAATTGTCATTTTCATGGACTTGGCTGCAAGTATCAGCGACTATATATAGGCCAATCTAATGCAAGACATAAATACAGAAAATAATTCGAGGTTAAGATCACACACTCAAGAGAGAGCTCACCATGCCTGTACTAGCTTAACATATCATGGAGACATCTTGGCATGTTTTTTTGTTTTCACTTTTCCACACTGTGTTGTCCTTAGAAATAAAATAATGCATTATTTTATCGAGATAACACATTATAATCTACCTTATTAGATGATAAGATCCACATGATATTCAGTATTGTTTGAATAAAAGTCCGTTGTATTCCACTTGTATACTGTCTTCTATATATATGTATTCTCCTTATAATGATGCATTTGATACTCTATTAATTGGGTCTGCCTAGTGGTGCTTGGAGGCCTGACTCCATTCCTCGTAATGGCCTTGCTGTAGACATCTAACAGTTCCTTGCTTGGATCCATCAGCATTTTTGGGGAAATAGTATGTTCCAAGGATCAAATTGAGTACTGGTCATTGCATACCACTCTTTTGAGCTATCTATGTGCCTTTTTGCAAAGAAAATTTGCTGAAAACATTAGGAGATTATGTGATTTTACGATTGCATATATATTGAAAAATAGGCACATTCTATATGTAAATTATATATATACATACTATATATATATGAACCATATATATGCTAAATTTAAAACTTCCTGCAGTTTTGATGTGCTACTCAAATCATTCTACAAACCACATGTGGATTTTTAAAAGATAATTCCAAGTGAGAAATGAGTGCTTAACAGCAAAGTTATCCAAAGAAAAGAATAGTATACATGTTAGTGCCTTATATTATTACTTTTCTTGATATTTTATGCAAGGATTAGCCTCTTCCACCCCTGATACGACTCCATCTACAAAGGTTTCAAAAGAGGGAATTTGTTTTGTGAAGAGCTGAATGCAGTGCCTCAGGGCTGATTCTTTGCAAGCCCCAGCATTGACGTGAACCACTACACTTTCTTCATGCTCTTCCTCAGCCTTGACCTGTAATTCATCTGTGTGTATTGATGCTTATCTCTTTAGAGGTCTGAGTGATGCAAGAAGCAAAGTGATTTCACTGCCTTTCATATAACCTCAATGCAGAAATCAGTAAGGTTGACTGGACATTACAGAATAACTTAGAGTAGCTAAAGTAATAGCAAAATTTTAAATAGCATTGTATTAGAGATAATTATTTCACAGTCCTCTACAAATTCATATGGATTAAGCTCTTTCTAGAATTTCTCCACATGGCATCATCTTGAATGTCAACATGTCTTATTCTCCTGTCTAGCCTTTAAAAGCTTCATCCTTCAGAAAAGTCTCCTCTATTCCTTTAGGGTTTTACTCATTTTCATTAAACTCTGCAGTATCCCAATAACCAGGCGAAGCATATTCCATAACAATCCAGCATTCATTGTGATATACAGGGCATGGTCATTATAGCTTCTGTACTAATGTCACTTTTCCAACTAAAGGGAAGTGTCTGTAAATCCTGACAATGATGACCTATATTTTTCTACTACTAACCAAACTAATCTGCTTTCTTCAGTTTTCTAAATTATTGTCTCCATAATTAATAGATAAAACCATTAGTGGTTTTCAAATGCAATCATGTATTGTCAGTTATGGGCTTTATATATGATGGCGGCCCCTGTATATAGCAAGTGTGTGTAAATGGCTGTGTCATGTAAGTTTATCTAAGTACAGCATATGATGTTTATACAGAGAATATACCCTAATGAAACATTTATCAGAGTTATGTATGCTGTTAGATGATGCATGTCTGTGTATATCATAATCTCAAGTCTGATCCCATATGGTCCCCTGAGTACCACCAGGAGTAATTCCTGAGTGCAGAGCCAGGAGTAATCCCTGAGCATCACCAGGTGTGACCCAATAAGCAAAAAAAAAAGATACTTGTGATTCAAAATGCCATCATAACTACAGCAGGAAGATATATAAAATTTTCAGTCCTTGGAAGATTTATAGAAAGAGAAGTTTACTAATGTGCAGACTTAACCATCTTCCCTGGATTTAAATCATAATCCTCATGTGGTCTGTATAAATATTTATTCATTTTAATTTTTAATTTTAATTTTTAATTTTTTATTATACCACCATGAGATACACAGATACAAAGATGTTCATGATTAGGTTTCAGTCACACAGTGTTCAGTACACGTCCTTCCACCAGTCCCCTTTCCCCACCACCAATGTCCCACATTGCCTCTCCCCTCCCCAACCTTCTTCTATGGCAGGAACTTTTCTTTTTTTTTTTTTTTTTTGTTTTGCTTTTTTTTTGGTCACTCCGGAAAGGATATACATGATAACTTTTCTTTTCTTTTTTTTTTGCTTTATACGTCACAACCAGCAATGCTCAGGGGTTACTCCTGACTCTTCACTCAGAAATTACTCTTGGCAGTACTCGGGGGGACCATATGGGATGCCAGAGATTGAACCCAGGTCGGCCACATACAAGGCAAATGCCCTACCTGCTGTGCAATCGCTCCGGCCTATGGCAGGAACTTCTCTCTCTCTATTCTCTCTCTCTTTCTTTCTCTTCTGAATCTACACTCATGAATTAGTCCTGGTGGTACTTGAGGGATCATAGGGGTTGCCAGAGATCAAACCCTGATCAGCTGCATGTAAGGCAAATGCCCTTCCTGCTGTGCTGTACTCCGCACCCTGTACTTGGGTCTTAAGTGCCTGTTATATATTGAAAATGGTGTGGTGTGAAATTTGTAACTGAGGTCTTTATTCATGATATTTAAATGGAAAATTATTCCTTTTTTTCAAATAATGTAAGAACAAAACATACTTTTTTGCAATATTCTATGAAGGTCAGTTCTAAGAAAAGAAATATGTTTCCGCTGCTTATTTTTGGTTTCCCAGAGTAGATTCCCAGGAGTGGTATGGCTGGGTCAAATGGGAGTTCAATTTCTAGTCTTTGGACGAATGTCCATATTGTTTTCCAGAAAGGCTGTACCAGCCAGCATTCCCACCAACAATGGATGAGTGTCCCCTTTAACCCACATCCACGCCAGCACTTGTTGTTCTTGCTCTTTTGAATATGAGCCAGTCTCTGTGGTGTAAAGTGATATCTCATTGTTGTTTTGATTTGCATCTCTCTGATGATTAGTGATGATGAACATTTTTTCATATGTTTTTTGGCCATTCGATTTTCTTCCTTGTTGAAGTTTCTGTGCATTTATTCTCCCCATTGTTGATGGGGTTATTTGTTTTTCTTGTAAAGTTCTACCAGTGCCTGATATATCCTGGATATTAACCCCTTATCAGATGGGTATTGGGTGAATATTCTTTCCCATTCTGTGGACTGCTTTTTGTATCTTAGTCACTATTTTTTGAGGTGCAGAAGCTTTTTAGTTTCATGTAGTCCCATCCCTACTTTTATGTTCATAGAAGCATTATTCACAATAGCCAGAATCTGGAAGCAAGCCAGAGTGCCCGAAAATCGATGACTGGATAAAAAGCTTTGGTACATCTACACAATGGAATACTATGCAGCTGTTAGGAAAAATGAAGTTATAAAATTTGTTATAAAATTTGTCTATAAATGGATGGACATGGAGAAGATTATGTTGAGCCAAATTAGCCAGAAGGAGAGAGACAGATACAGAATGACTGCATTTATCTGCATAACATAAATATATATGTACATATTATAATACCAATATCCAAGGTCAAGTGAAACATATATCAGGAGGTCTTGTCAAAGGTGGAAATTATCACAAACGTGTGGGAGTCAGAGGCTAGGTAAGACAGAAAGTGGAACAGTGTGCTAACGATTGTCGAGGGTACTAATGCCAACCTAGAACTGAGCATTAAATAGAGGCAAAAGGATACACATGACAACCCTTTAACGTATGTTCTGTAATCCATAGTCTGGAGGGGAAGGACAAGAGAAAGAGAGAGAAATGGAAAGAAATAAAAGAACCTGCCATGGAGGAGGGCTGGGGAGGTGGGAGGGAACTGGGGATGTTGGTGGTGGGAAATGGGCACCAGTGGCGGGATGGGTGCTGGAACACTGTATGACCAAAACCCAAATATGAACTTTTTAATTGTATATCTTTGTAATTGTAAAAATAAAAACTTAAAGAAAAGAAATATTTATGCAATTTAAATATTTCCTCAAAATACACTTGTATATGTATATATGCATATATATTTGTTGTTGTTTAGTTAATTGGTATCACTCCACCACCACACTTTGACCTGTTTCAAACTACTCTGCAGCTGGTTTCTGGCTTCAGCCATGTGAACTGTCTGACATTTGGAGCTTCCATTCAAAGTCTATTCTTTGGAACTAAATGCATCACCTGTAAGTGTTAGTGAAGTTAGGATTAGATTGTAATAGTCTGATATTAAAATAACTCCCAATAGGGACCAGAGTGATAGTACAGCAGGTAAGGCATTTGCCTTGCACACGACCAAACTGGGTATTCGATCCCGGGCATCCCAATGGTTCCCCAAGCGCCACCAGGACTGATTCCTGAGTGCAGAGCCAGAAGTAACTCCTGAGCAATCCCAGGCCTGACCCTAAAAGCAAAATTAAAAATAACTCCCAATAACTGCCGGGCATAAGCATATAATTATATGTCAGTCTCATTAGAAAATATGTTGTGGATGCCAATTAAGTAACGTGAGTGCAATGATTTTCAGACATGCATGCACATCAGAATTTCTTGAGAATCTTGTTAAAAATATATTCCTAGGGCTTGCTCTGAGCTTATGTTTCAGTAGGCTTGCATGGCAAAGCCCATGATTTTGCATATCTAGTAGGAGCCAGGATGCAAACTGATGATTTTCAGGACACATTTTGAGAGCTACTCTGTTCAAAAGGCAAGAAGCGATCTGTTTTCTGGGATACATTGACATTTCGATCAGTCATTCCAATGCTGAGCTGTATACTTTTGTTCTCAGTATCCCCATTTACTTTTTGTCACCGGACAGATTGGCCCATCTTCTAACAGTTTACATCTAGATATTTGTGCATTTTACATATAAATGATCTCTCAAAGTGTTATGGGGAAATTCATTCTCCTGGGGTATTTCCAGAGTCCGATGTAAATGGTATCACCTTTAAATAGGAAACCGTGCAATTGCATAGTAGTAAGGGTGTTGATCTTGCATGCTACTGACTCACATTCAAGCCCCATCACTACATGTGGCCCTGTAAGCCCCACTCAGGAGGGAACTCTGAGAACAGAGCCGGGAGTAAGCCCTAAATTCTATAGATAAACAAACAAATAAATATGAAATGGTCCTTCAGATTTTCAGGCAGAGCTCTGGAAATCTCCCAATCTCTAATAGGTTTTCTTCTCCTTGCTGCCTGCTGGTCTTTGTAAAAAATGGCATTTCTGTCTTAAAAGCACTTTTAAATTTTTTTATTATATCACCATGCGATATACAGTTATAAAGATGTTCAAGAAATGGTTTCAGTCATACATTGTTACAGCAAAAGTCCCTCCACCAGTGCCCTATTCCCACCACCAATGTCTCCAAATTCCCTCCTGTCCCTTAGCCTGCATCTATAGCAGCCACTTTTCCTTTTCTTCTCTCTCTGTCTCTCTCTGTCTCTGTCTCTGTCTCTCCTCCCTCCCTCCCTCTTTTCTCTTACACATTTGTATCTTGCCCTGGAGACATTTAGGGGTTATAATGTGAATCCCTTTTTTTGTACATTCAGTGCTCAGTTTAATGTGGCTTTACCATTTCCCACAATCAGTAGAACACTAGTATATGTTTATATTCCATTAATGAATGCAGTCATTCTATACCTGTACTTTACCTTCTAACTAATTTCACTCAGCATAATAGTCTCCATTTCCACCTTTTTGCAGGTAAATTTCCTGACTTTGTCTTTTCTAACAGCTGAATAGTATTCCATTTTGTAGATGTACCATTGTTTCTTTAGCCAGTCTTCTTTTCTCGGGCATTCAGGTTGTTTCCAGAATCTGGCTATCGTGAATAGTGCTGCGATGAGTATCAAAATGCAGATAGTGTTTCTGCTGTGAGTTTTGGGTCTGGAGGGTATATTCCCAGGAGTGTTATTGCTGGGTAAAATTGGAGCTCAATATCTAGTTTTTGGAGGAATGTCCATATTGTTTTCCAAAAGGGATGGACCAGTCGACATTCCCACCAACAGTGGATGAGAGTCCCTTTTCTCCCCTCATTCATGCCAGCACTGGTTGTTCTTGCTCTTTTCGATGTGTGCCAGTCTTTGTGGTGTGAGATGATACCTCAATGTTGTTTTGATTTGCATCTCCCTAATGATTAGTGATGAAGAGCACTTTTTCATGTGTCTTTTGCCATTCGAATTTCTTCTTTTTTTTGCAAGTTTCTGTTCATTTCTTATCCCCATTTTTGATGAGGTTTTCTTCTTGTAAAAAGTTCTACCAGTGCCTGATATATCCTGGATATTAACTCCTTATCAGATGGCTCATCAGAAAAGGCAAGAACTGAGAGCCTACCTACTACCAAGATTATCCTACCCGCATGGCAAGCTACACATGTCATAGTCGATATGACAAAAACAGTATCAATAATAGAACTCATTCCCATGACTTGAATTAATGGTTTGAGCAAATTGATAAATAACAGGATTCAAGTGATCAAGTGATTGTTTTAGTTATTTATTGGGGCTTAGAACTTTCTTTGCATTCACTACTTTCTTCCATCCAGCGTTAAGAATTCTACAAATACCAGTATTAAAATTTTTTTTTCTTAAACCACATAAACCCCATTATGTTGCATGATCAAGGGTATGATGCACTGATAAGATTAATATGCTGTGTATTATTGGCAAGTTAACATTCCCAGAAAACCAACTTTATGGCAGAAAGGGCCTAGCCTAACTCTATAGCAGCTATTCACAATTGTCTGTTTAATGAACCTGCTCGTGTATTTTCAAAGGTTATTTTTTTTGCTGTTGTGCTTGGGGCCACAGCCAACATGCCAACAGTGCTCATAGATGACAACAGACAGGGTTTGCGGGACCATATGGGGTCAGGGTTTACCTGGTTTGGTCTCATGCAAGTCAAGAGTCCTACTCACTGTGTTATCTTTCTAGCCCTCTTTTGTTTTAACTTTCTGGGACACACACACAGTTCTACCTAGAAATCATTCTTGAAGTGGCTTGGTGGACCAGAGGCAGAATCTGGTCTCAATCCCTAGTCAAAGCAGCTACATGCAATGCAAACACCTCAGCTCACTGCACAGCCCTCCTCTAACATTTGTTCTGTAACGATGTTATTCTTCATGAAATTTAATCACCTTGGCTCCTCTCTCTGTGTCCCTTCTGAAATGTATGGAAATTAAATAGCAATCATTTCCTCTTATTAATTGTAGTGTTGCCATAGCGATTTCTCTGAAAGTTTCCAAGCCAGTGAGTTTAGACTCAGCAACTTTGGTTTGAGTGCCGAAGACCCAGGTTCCAGTTCCTATGGATTAATCTCAGAACACATATGTGACAAACCAGTAGGCTGTTTAAATAAAATGTTCAAAAGTAAAAAAGAAGCAAATATTTCAAAAGTAAAATCCTTTATTATCATAACAAATGTGTATTAGACTGGAAACACTTCTTCAAGTGTGGGGTAATGTGATTTTTATTTTCCCCTTTGGTTCTCAAAATGTGAGATTTTAGCTAATGAAATGACAAACTGGGCAGGAAAAACAGCAAATGTGAGGAATAATATTGCCAACAACTCTCGGGAAATCATTATCAGGTTGGCTCCAAGGGAGAGACGGAACCAATAATGTGATATATTTAGGTGCTTTTCAATGTCGGGATGGTGCTCATTGTCTAAAAGACAACTAGCAACTTGTACTTTCTCTTTCACTTAAATGTATGTTTCATCTATGCTGTTTGTGATTATAACAAAGAGATGTGTACTTTGTTTGGGGACTGAAAGTGCATATCATACACTTCTGATTTTAATGGGTCCCAGGGGAACTGTGCCTATGAAGTATTAAAGGTGAAGAAATAGTTTAATTTTTTGTTAATTTATTTTAATTGAATCACTGAGATATATACAGTTGCAAAGTTGTTGATGATTGAGTTTGAATCATCAATGTTCCAGCACCCTAACCCTACACCAGTGTACATTTCCCACCACCGATGGCCCCAGTTTCCCCTGCACCGCCCAATCCAGACACTTCTCTCCTCTCTCTCTCTCCCTCCCTCCTTCTAGGCATTATGGTTTGCAATACAGATACCTACTGAAAGGTTATCATGCATATACTTTTTACCTACTTTCGGAAGTTTGTTCTTGTCCAATGTTCATTTCCAAGTATTATTGTAATAAAGGTTCCTTCTCTATTATAATTGTCCTCCCCGACAATATACTTGTGGCAGGCTTCCAACTGTGTGGTCACTCCTCCTGGCCCATGATTTTTCTGGTTTAATTAAATGTAATTAATTTAAATTTATAATGCTTTATTTTGGATTTTGGGCTACACCCAGTGGTGCTCAGGACTTAATATTGGCTCTTTATTCATGCCTAGCAGTGTTCAGAGGATGGTGTGAGGTGCTATGGATGGAACTGGGATTGGGGTACAGCTAAGGCAGATACCTTGTTCTCTGTGCTATCTTTATAGCTTATAATGTATATTATATTTCAGGTTTGTGGATGTTTTGTGTGAGTATGCTAATTAATGGAGATTTTTAGAAAAATTCTGATAAGTCTTAGTAGTATATTCCTAATCAAATTGTGATTTGGAATCATAATGTTAGTGCTCAGGATAACCTGCTCTGTACAGTATGGGCTGCAACCTGTGGGGCTCTCACTATTCTGGGGGTTGTACCAGAATTTTTTATAATAAATTCAAGTTTTATTATCAGTAGATATTTGATTTGTACATGTATGCTTGGAGTTGTGTAAAATTCTGTTAGACAAAATGGTGATGAAAGTGGAAAAATTTTAAGTTCTCAATAGTGCTTTAAGCGTGCATTCATAAATAATTCTTATCTTAAAGCAGGGACTAGCATTTCTCATTTGAGTCTCAAAAAATTTTTGTTCAAATGAATGAAGTAGTATAATTTAAAATGTATGCCCTTTCTATGAGGTTGTGTGAAGACATCATTCCATGTCCCTGATGGTGAAATGGTAATGGATAAGGTTTAAGTGCATGTTTCTAGGGCATATAAGCAGGATGCAGATGCACCATAGACCTTTGCATCCATCTGTATAAATGCACTGTCTCTCATATCTATTTCTGAATAATAACTGCCTTTATAACTCAGTGACTTACTAATATTAAGCAGTGACATCATGATGCTATAGATCAGAAAGTTGGACAGGGTTGATCTATGCAGTGATTCTGTGATTGTGGTATAACTGGGGTCATTATTGAGGTGCATGTAGCAGGAATATCACTTTCTAGTATAGCATTTCATCTATGGTCACTCTCAATGTAGTCTTGTGTCATTCAGTATTAGGACCTACTCATCCTATAGCATGGCAGATGGATTCCAAAGGAACAAATACAAACGCTGCCTATTTTCTTACTGACTACTCATGAACAGGTGCTCTGTTATTTCTGCAACATTCTGTTGCCCATTATGTTGGGCAATATAAATCCCCCAGGCCAGTCCATTTTCATAAGGATGGGAAGTAGATTCCATTTCCTTATGGGAAGGTCATAAGTTTGTGTCCACATTTAATCATCACGTGTATTAAAATGATTGATAGATAAACAAATGATTGCCAAAATACTATTAGCTCAGCTACCTGAAAGTGATTGCACTTTAGTTAGCATGCTCACATTTATAGTGATATGCAACTTCAGAAATACTGGGTTATGTGAATGATAATGTCAGAGGACGAATAACTTCAGAGGTAATTGATTGTGGATTCAACATATTTTCTTTCTTAAATGTTTAACAGATGTCAAACCATGTGAACACATCATGAATTATAAATGTCAGCAGTTTTACTAGTTGTAGTTTTAATCATAGTACATTTGCTCTGGTAGCATTAATAATGGGCGTCTTCCTCTTTTTCAGTTTGCATAAGGTTCTAATGGATCTCCAGAATCAGCAACTAAAGGAATTAAGTGACTGGCTAACAGCAACAGAGGAGAGAACAAGGAAAATGGAGAAGGAGCCCCTTGGACCTGATCTTGAGGATCTAAAGCGCCAAGTACAACAACATAAGGTTCGTGTATTTTATCTTATTTTAGTGGAAAACAAGCTATGTGCATGCAGGTATTATACAGGTGAATACATTTATTTATACACACATAGTGCAATTTAAGAGATTGAAAAGACTAAAATTCTTAGAGCGCAGAGAAATAATTTCTAACTCCTGTTTTAAAAATTATTATTTATTTTAGTACAGTTTAGTTCAGTTCTTTACAAAATTCAAATATATTGGGAAAGGGCAATGTCAGATATGTAATTGATTGAAGTTTTGTTTTTCTGGAAGAGAGTTTCCATAGAGATTACCTGCAATGCAAATTAGAGGAATGAAACTAGATTATTTTTCAGCATGTCTTTATCTTCAATTTATAATGTCTTGGAGTAGGTCAAGCTTGTTGAAAATTTGACATCTGTAGTGCTGTTTTCCTATGAAAGATAGCTGCTATCAGTGTTATAATATCTGTCTTCTGTTTATTTGTTCCTTTACAAATATGCTCCCTGGATGTCAGAAAGTCTTTGTTGTTTTGGTGATTTGTAGAAAGGACATTTCTGTTCTGGAATTTCCAGGGTACTTCTTTGTAATAACTACTGTAAAACCACTTCTGAGGTTTTATTGTAGGGTTCTTTGGTGTATATACACACACTCACATACACATAAAATTTCATGGCTAGCCCATGATAAAAAGTTGTCAGATTTAGTATATAAAACACAACAAAGACTAGTTAAGTTTTATTAAACTCTACATATATACTAGAGCAATAGAACAGCAAGGAGCACTTGCTTAGCATAAGCTTGACTGGACAAAATCTCTCACCCCAGATGGCTACTCTAGCACTGCCTTGAGGAATCCCGAATGTAGAGGCAGGACAAAACCCTCAGCACTTCTGGGGATGGCCAAAATGCAAACAAAACAAATCCGGGGATATCATAAATATATTCCACTATTGCATTTCACATTGTTTATTTCTAATCTGAAAATTGTGTTTTACGGGGATTCTGAATTTTGTCTTGAATTTAAACCATACAGGTCTCTTAAACATGTGTGATTTTTGGAGTTTGAGCTTTGAAAGGAAATAACGGTTTCCTTAACTTGAATTTTCAAGTCTCTGCCTCACCCATTTTCATGTTCCTTCTTTAAACTGCTTATTTTTATTAAAGCTGTGTGACTTACAAAGTTATTCATAGTTGAATTTCAGGCATACAGTGTTCCAACACCAATCCCACCACCCGTATCAACTTTCCTCCACCAGTGTCCCTAGTTTTCCTCCCACACTGCAGCCTGCCTCCTTCACACACACACACACACACACACACACACATTTGAAGTTCAGCTGTTGTAACTTGGATCTCATACTTCCAGTTTCATTGATTTTTGTGGTTCAGATATAGCCAGCCTCAGTGCTCCTTAGGCAGATGAAGGATTCTGTCTTCATATGCGCCCTAATTCATTTCTTATTTAAAGACTTTTAGTCTGTAGAGACTGAGAGAGATTGAAGTGTGTTCACGGTGCCTAGTCAACTCTGGTTTGATTCCTGGTACCATATAGATTCCCCCTAGCACTACCAGGAGTGATCCCTGAGTATAGAACCAGCAATAAGCACCACAAGTTATGACCCACGAACCCCAAAACAGGAGTTTCAGGATTCAATGACAAATTGGGATAGCTGTTGAATTTACTGCCCCCAAACCTTTTTAATCACTTTTGCATGGCCTTGAGATAGTAGGGGTAAGGTGCTTTACCTTGCACCTGCTCCTGGCTCACTCTCGTTCAACCCTTCATAGCATATGGTCTCCATCCATGGCCAGGAGCTATCCATGAGCAGAGAGCCGGGAAAAACTCTGAACACTTCTGGGAGTGGTCCAGTTCATACTCTCCACCAAAAGGGAAAAAATAAACAAAATTAGTTTAAGGAATAGTATTGCTATGGAATGCCTATATAGTACGGCATCTGGGTACAAAATGAAGCATCAATTCCATCATAATTTAGATGAGATTTTAATTTAACTAAAAATGAAAGGAAACTCATGCCTGGTACAACGTCTCAAACTTGACATTTCTGGTGTGACTATATATCCCTGACATCTCTTCTTGGTCTGTGCTGAGAGCTAGTGGCGGTTTATGTATGTGTCAGAGGATTTTCTTCCTAAGGGCATACATGGGTCACAGGAGTCTCAGCCACTTCGAATGTGGTCAGGAAATGGTGGTACTGCCAGAACAGTTCTTAAACAAACAGGAAAGGGATGACGGAGAGAAACCCTAGCATCCTTGTGCATTATGAGACCATTTCAAGGTTATTTCAGTTCCTGAGTCCATGATATATCACACATTCGTCCCCTCCCAAATACTCTTTGTACCCAAATTATGAAGAAGCATCTGTTTTGGGATGAACCCAAACTAAGACAGCCTTCTTAGTTCTGGAAGTCTGAGTACTATCCCAGTTTCACTACTAACAAAATCTGTGCTTTTCAGACATTGTTAAAGCTCCCTAGTCCACATGTCTTCACTTTAAAAAATTATATATCAATACAGTTACAAAGATGTTCGTGTTTGGGTATGGGTATCAGTCATACAGTGTTCCAGCACCCATCCCTCACCAGCACCCACTTCCCACCAGTTGGTTTCTGTTGTTTCTACCAGGTGGGGTATTTGTTCTTCCATTATTTCTGAAATAGGTATTTCTTCAAGAGGCAAGGCTAAGAAGGACTACTATCAGAGGGAGGTATGTTGGCACTGGATATATAGGGGAGAAAGACAGGAAGCAGGGTTCCTGACTGAAAAAAAAGATTAGTAGGGTCACTATAGTTTGAATGACTTAGAACAATTAAAGGGAAAGACTTGAGGTAGAAGCCTCCCAAACCCTTCATTAAGGTTAGAGGAGCCCGACAGCTTCTATATTCTAACAGTGCACTGAAATGTTTTGTACTTTGCCTTGGAAGGAATGAAGTGATGAAATGAAAAATATTTTACTAATATTGCTGTAAAATTTGAATAGATTGTCTATTACTTGAAAACATGCCATTTCTGAAGAAAATGAAATTGCTTTGAAGATAATAATATGAAAAAAAAGACAGCAACAGAATTATATTCCAGTTAATGGTATAATCTTCTATATCAGTAACTTATTCATGTAACTGCTTAAATAGAAACAGAAGGAAGTGGTTTGCAGGCGTAAAGTCAGACCAGCTTCTTCATTTAAATGGTGAAGTTCAGTTCATTTTTCATAAAATTAAGGCAAAGACAGATGAGAAAGCACAGCAATTGACAATATGTTCTTTTGTTACATGAATTGCAGTACAATAATAATGAACAAAATCAAACCTTTAATGGAAGAGTGGAAATTATTGAAATCTAAAGCCTATATTTTTCTTCAATGTATACACAAAGAGTTTGCATATTTAAAGCTAGTCTTTCCCTTCTTGAAAAAGAATAGATAAGCCTTCTTTCAGCTATCCAGTTTAAACCGAAGTCTTATTTAAACAGGAATTGATTGACTTTTCAGCTTATCTTCCTGGGAAATTGAGTGAAAATACGGAATGTCTCCAGACTACAAAATACATCTATAGCCTTGGAGTAGTCCCAAAATGAACTACTTACCAAGCTATTTCATGCATCTCACCGGATGTAACATTGAGGTTTTATAGTTTGGATAGAGAATAAATCCCCGAGTAAGTTAATTTTAGCCTAAGAGATTACAGGTGACCAAAATTTAGATATAATGTAGATTTTTGTTGCGGAAACCAATTTAAATTCTGTTAAGAGGGTGCTTTCCCTCTCTATCTCTCTTGTCACTCGCTTCTCTCTTTTACTCTCTCTGAAAATAAAAATACTTGCAAATCTAGATTGTGCACCATGAATATTGAATTTATGCTTCTCTATATTCTACAGTAAGCCTTTTTGCTATCTTTGTTTCAATTTATTTTCTTCTTTTTTTTTGAATTTGCCTCCAAGAATTTTATTTTTTTAAAAAATAATGTAATTTATCTAACATGAGACAAAACTCAAGAGGTTAACTTTTTTTTAAAGTATTTTATTATACCACCGTGAGATATACAAATAAAAAGATATACAATTAAAAAGTTCAGCTAAAGGCATCTTCAAAGGTGAAACATCACTAACTAAGCAACTAGAAGAAAAGATAAATATATGGGACTACATGAAACTAAAAGCTTCTGCACCTCAAAAGAAACAGTGACTAAGATACAAAAGCAGTCCACAGAATGGGAAAGGATATTCACCCAATACCCATCTGATAAGGGGTTAATATCCAGGATATATCAGGCACTGGTAGAACTTTACAAGAAGAAAACAAACAACCCCATCAAAAATGGGGAGAAGAAATGAACAGAAACTTCAGCAAGGGAAGAAATTCGAATGGCCAAAAAACATATGAAAAAATGGTCATCATCACTAATCATCAGAGAGGTGCAAATCAAAACATCAATTTATTTTCATTATGAAGCAAACTAGGCCTCCTGCTGCTGTGAAATGCCATGGAGATGTCGCTTGTACTGACTGAATCTTCCAAGTAGGCAAGTCACAATGATTGATCTGATATTGGCGCTTGCTATTAAGTCAGGCAAAATGATTAAGGATAGGTGAATGGGAAGAGTTTAGTTGTTTGCAAAAATTGGAGTAGACCATTCAGTTTTTATAGCTGTTGCATTGGGGAGGGAAGTGGTATCTTTGCTTTAGTTCTGAGTCAGCACAAATGAATATGGAGGAAGAAGCTGAACATCTCATTCCTGAGAAGGAATGGGATGAGTCATTCTGGTTGAGTTATTTCTTAGGAAACAGACTTCATAATGATGTTGATGAAGAATGAAAGACTTCTTGTAGGATATGCAGTGTTATTGGGGTAAGTGGCTGTCATGGGCTTAGATCCCCATCAAGGGAAAGGAGTTTTGATATTTCAGAGTGTATTTTAAACAAAAGGAAAAGACTTGACTGAGGAATCTTTGGTCTTACTACATTCAGAGTGAGATGAAGATTAGAGCATAATTTTGTAGCTCATTCTCAGTTCTTTGAGATTGAAACTTCTATATTTGCGACATTGGCTTAGTAAGGAAGTCACCAAAGACCTTATAATACAAATTACTAGAATTTTCAGGCAGGAATGTGCATTATATTCTGAGTTCAGTAAATATTCTGTGTTAAATACTGAATAATATAAATAAAATAACCTCTTAAAAGCACAGTCATTAGTTGGTAACACTAAGCATAGTTAATTTCAAACATTTGGGTTGCCAAGACCACAAAATAATGTCGTCTGGTGACCTTTAAAATTATCTAGATGTTCATAGAACAGGGAAGCATTGAGTGTAATCCTGCTAAAGGTTTTAACATTTAATTCATTCCTTTTGCATTCTATCCCATATCATTGAATATGCATGTATTAGAGTGTAGTGGGCATTGTGAATAATACAGATACCTGCCACATATGGTAACTTTCTAAGGAATCTCACGTCCTAGCCCATGGAATAAAGGCATGGAAAACAAGTGACTGTTTCACAAGGGAGCAGAATATGGAAAATGACACAAGACCATTGAAAACAGTTATTTGTTGGGCTCAGGACATACGGTGGAGAGATGAAGGTATCACTTTATATCACTGACTCAGGTGATATGTTCTACTGTGCTCAGTATTCGACAGTGATACAAAACCAGACTACAGGCCTTTATTGAAGATTCTGTGGTGATAGAGAGCCATTGATGATAGTAAACTAAACTGATGAGAGTGAAAAATTTAGGAAAACGTTTCTTTATATTTTTAATGTAAAATAGAGCTGAGATGGCCAGTAAGCCAGCCATGATGTTAAGAAGTGGTTGGTTGCAGAAAGCTTATGCTGTGAATGAAGGCAGTTGTCAATGAAACATTGATAGATGTAAGGACTGTTTTGGAGGAATAATGACAGAACCAATGGAAGAATATTTAGGAATAGATTCAGAGACTTGGCGACTAGAAAGTCAGAGTTAGACTTCATAAAACCCAAGAATGCTAAGAGAGAAAAGCAGTTGTGAGGAGGACAAATGATTTTGCAGTCTTCAGAACGTCATGGATTCCAGAAGTGCTTCCAGGAACGTGTGACCTTTATTCCATGCTTTGCAAAATTGACAACACTTGCTGATAGGACTTTCTTTTTATTTCCTATATGTTGTGCCCATGAGTGCTATATCTTTGTTGGGTATAACGGTAAAAGTAAAGTAACAGGCAACCCCCCAAAAAAAACAGCAATTCTAGTACAGCCAGAGAGATAGATAAAAATATTCAGATCAGATATTTTAAAGTTCACTAGTCTTGTCATTGACACACACTTTCTTATCTTTATAGTTTACTTTCATAACTTTTGCCATTAAAAATTAGCCACTGTGAAAAGCACAGTTGCAAAGTTGTTCCTGATTTTATCTAATGTTCCAACACCCATCCTTCATTAGTGTATTTTTCCCACCAACAATGTGCTCAGTTTCTCCTCCCCCGTTCTCTCTCTCTCTCTCTCTCTCTCTCTCTCTCTTTTCTCATTGTTACCCTTTCCTTTTTTGGGCATTATGGTTTGCATTATAGCTAATAAATCACTGTAAGTTTCTAATGGCTGTTTTACCAATAGACACATGGGTCTGGCTATTTAAATCACAGTGGGGGACATCCAGTGTATAGACTAAGGCCCCAATCCTGTGGTTTTGCCCTTGTGCTGGCAGGGCAAACGCTTATGCTCCTCATTGACTGCCCATAGCCCATCTGTTTTTGTTTTGATGACCCATAATTATGTCATAAATACTTAAATGTTTCCTGGCAGCAAAATCTCCCCACCTCAACTTCAAGCATATATTAGTAATAGTAAGAACAATAAAAACAACACATATAGACAAAGTAAGAACACATGTGTAAACCCACTTTCATGGAGATATTATGCTTGGCATGTTGTGATTTTTATTATTTTCTTCTATCCCTGTGTTTATTCTGGCACAATATCTTAACTCTCATCATTTTAAATATCACAGACAAGGACTCCAGCATTCATATTTAAGTATGTTCTTAAAAATCAAGCAGATGATCTTGGTATTGTGGAAAAGGATCATTGTTTGGTGAAATCAGATCCTCTAGTGGTTACATATATCAGGATGGCTTATTCAGGAGAAATGTATGCAGAGTAAACTCACATAAAAACCAATTTGGTCTTTTTTATCATAAACCTTTTGGACCTTACGTATAGCTTCAGCCTTGCATGTTAAATTTTATATAAATTGTAAGGACTCACTTTTCGTTCAGGACATAATCATACATTAAATCACATTTTGTTGGACCTTTTAGTGAGGATTACCACTTATTCTTGCTTCCATGTCCTTATTAGGACATACAGAAAGAACTGTTTTTGTGTGTGTGTGTGTGTGTGTGTGTTCTTAATTGGCTTTCAAAGGCTAGGAAAAAGGAAATATTGGTAGAAGCACACATTCCCTAAGTGGGAGAAGACTCTGTGATTGTAAGACTATCCAGAGTGATGAAAAAATTAGTGTGATAGGACTTTTTAGATAAGTAAAAACTGATGACCAAAAACTAGTCAAAGAAACAAAAGTTCTACAAATAAAAGTCCACCCACCAAATTCTTTAACTCCATGCTACACATTATTCTGTACTTAGAATTTTGTGAATCAGATAACTCATTGTCAAAACTGATTTCACAGAATGGTTTTCTGATAATGAAGAGCTCAGTGCTACTTTTTGTGGAATGTTCAGAAAGAACATGTGTAAGGGCCGGAGAGAAATAGTGCAGGGTTTAGGCATGAGGCTGACATGTGGCTGACTCCAGTCTTTGTACCATAGAAGGTCCTCTTAGCACCATGGGGGGGTGATTCCTGTTAAAGGTCCCTGAGAACAGCAGGATGTGGTCCCCAAATAAAAAATATATGGTTACTAATTTGGGGTGCATTTTTTCTTCTGGTGTTTGTCTGCACCTCAACTTTGGGTGTATAACTATTCTCTCTCTGTCTCTCTCCATCTTTCTTTTCCTCTCAAATTTTCTGAATTAATATATTTACTTCAAAATATATAATTTTGTCTAATTTTCACCAAGTATTAAGTAAGGATGATGCTGAAATATTTTTTATTAACTCAATCTCTTAGGGCTGATAAAATATTTAATAATTATGATGAGACAGAATAAGAAATGGCAAAAGTCTATTCATGGTCTTGGTTTTTATAATTACTGACTTTACTACATGGGGAGATTGGTTTGTATTCTAATAGCAATATTTAACTATAGTGAACTGGCAAGTTAATGGGAAAATGATAAAATTCTCCTTATAAATCTAGAGTAGTACATGCAGTATAGTTTTAATATGATTAAATCTAGTTCAGAGGACAACTAGTATCACATCAACATACTAGAAGAGAGCAATTTATTCTAAGAGTAACATTGTGCAGCAAATTATTTAATTTAATTAAAATAATAAGTGAATAACATGCCTATTCTTTAACAAAGAAAGTGATTCTGTGAACAGATTGCTGATTAGTTCATTGAAATACTGATTACTGGTTTGGTAACATTGCTGGTAATGTCAGACTCATTTGACAGTATACCAGTGCATTTCAGAAACTCTATCAATCTAATGCCACCTCATCTTAGAGTAACAAACTTTTATATATATTTAATTGCTCCAGTAATGCTTCTTTATTAAATGTGTCTGGCCTAAGAGGAAGGTTAAGGGAAAAAAGAAAACAAGCCTCTCTCTAGCTTATCGAGTTAGTCTCATGTGAAATATCTGGATTTTTCTGCACCAATTCTAATTAATTTCAGTTGCCTTGAATAGGTAATGTACCATTAATATTGTAAATGAATTATTTAAGTATATAAAACATTTTAGAATGTATTTTTAGGGGGAAAATTCTTCACAAGAAAGCCATAGCAGATATGATAATGTGAATTTAAGATAAATGATTTTTCTTGAAAAATAGATTTATGCATCTTAGAACAAAATGCATGACCATAAATCCAATCTTATGTTAAAAATATGGTTAAATGCAGTACTCTGTCTTTTTCTAAAGAAAATAAAAATTGTTAACTGCAGCCCGATATGATTTTGTGTTTAATATTTCTGTAATGAACAGAAAGATTTCTACTCCTGGACGTGCTTATATCACTGTATTATTCAGTGGAGCTACATTTTTCAAGATGATTTAGATTGGATAATATTTATAAAATGAATTGGGGTTTAATTAATAGGATCACAGTAGTGTCTAGGTTTCTGACATTGATGTTCAAAGTTATCGTGCACCTTTGCTACCAAATGACCCTCTACCTTAATCCTTGTGTCATCTCTGCCTGCCTTTTCATTCCTTCCACTCCTCTCCCTATTCGGTGCTTGAGTGTCACTTAGGTTTCGTGCAGTCTTACCACTACTTCACTACTCATATGCTCCCGACCCTCCAACTATGATCCACGTTACTTCCAGCCAATCTACTCATTCTTCTCACACCCTCCTCTCAGCCCTGGGACTATCAGACCTGTATTCCAGTACCCAAGCTTTACCTTTCATTAGCTTTGTTCATACCATTGACTGGTTTGCCTTCCAGTGGGTAATATTTCATGATCAGTTAAATATTCGAGATGTTGCAGGTGTGGTTGTGGTTCCCAGGTGTGTCGACAGGTGGCAGACAGGACACAGGGTCGTCTATACCCAAGGCTCTGGTATGTGGGCCCTGAATAATTGCTGGTCTGATATAGAAAAAGACTGGGCCCCCTGGGATGAACCCAGAGTCATGGCAGAGTATGGCAAGCTACCCATGGTGTATTCAATATGCCAAAAACAGTAGCAATAATGGACCTCATTCCCAACGAATGGAGACATTACTGGCGCCTGCTTGAGCAAATTGATGAAAAACGGAAAAGTGATAAAAGTGAACATTTCATGATCAATTTAAGACTGGGATGCACAAGAGAATTAATGAATCAATTCATTTCATATGATCTTTCTTATTTTTAATACAGAAAAAATTTAGTAAAAGATGGGTTATAAGAGTTCCATGGCACTAAGAATAAATTCTGATGTTCATATGGGATATTGCCATGGAATATAAAAAATGCAATGGCAAGGTGATGATAATAGAAATAGAAAAAATGCCATTTCTGTACCCTGAGCCATTGCTACACAGTGTGCTTGATGATTCTAATGTATTATTTCATTTAATTTTAGACTAAACCTGTTTTTGAGAGATTTTATTTCTAAATTTCTAGATAAATCAATATGTTTAAAGAAGTTAAGGCTCTCCCAAGGTAACAGAGACTTCTCTGATCATCTTTAATTGTCCGCCTATGAACCCAGACACTCTGTATGCGATGTGAGACTGCAGTTAAAATCTGATTTCTTTTAAATCGCAGCAAAGCCTGATTGTAGGAAAGGGAAAGCTAATCTGAACCTTGGCCCAGGTTCTATTTTTTTCGCTCATCATGTACCATCACAGGAGAGAATTTAAGAGACTAGAAGCTAAGTAAAACAGGTTTATTTAGAGATGATCAGGAGACAGGGAGAGATAGTAACACATACTAGAGATTGGGTGTGGGGAGCGGTAGTACAGTGGGAGGGGCTTTTGCCTTCCATGTGGACAACTCAAGTTGATCCCCAGCATCCCATATAGATCCTTGGGCACCGCCAGGAGTAATTCATGAGTGCAGAGCCGGAAGCAATAACTGAGCATTATGGGAGAGAGAGCCGAGACACCCGTTAAGTAAAAGAAAGGAATTATGTATCCTAAATTGAGATGCCTACATCAGCCCCAGAATGGGGAAATACCACTTGGCTTTGTAAAATTAATGTAAGTTTTCCCCAAACTGCCACCATTAGGGGCTTGTGCTAGATAACTTGTCAATGGGAAGAACTTTGAGCATTAGTCTAGGCCTACCTTCATACTCTAATCACAACCCTTTGTTCCTTGCTTCTCTCTGGGAGGATCCAAGTATCTCTGGGTAGGTGCTAGCCCTAGTCAGTTTTATCAGCCTTATTCCCTATGTACACAAAAGGTGTTGGGCCTTCAGTGCATTCGGGACTACTTTTGGGGTTACAGACATAATATCTTCATTGAATCACTTCTTAGTTTTCTTTATTACTGGAGAACTTACTACTAGGAAACATTCTCTCCCCACCGCGTCCCCAATCTATCAGTCTGATTCATAGTCAGGATTTATGAGTGGATTCTTACACATGGATTACACATTCATTAAGAAAGAATTGAGGGCTATTATTTGATGATTAAGGTCCAGCGCTAATTTTTTAGCGATATATGAGACCACTAGATCAGTAGAAGATACTGTTGTTATATAGCTAGTGAATGATTTGATTGTTTCATTAAAAGCTTAAAATTGATTATATACTTCTATATGTTTCTCCTTTTCCTAAATATTCATGGTAGTATCAACGCTACTTCTGGGATTCCCATAGCCACATTCTCTTTCTGTTTCTACAGAGCCCTCTTCCTAACTCCTAAGGACATACTCTATTGTCACTGAATTTTGCGAATTAGGAAGCAGAAACTTGGTGTGATTGGGGACTTTCATAGGGCCACATAGATTGTTAGCAGTATGTTTGGACAGATTCCAAAGGAATCTGACTTGAGATCATATATCATTGATTACAGTTCATCCCATTCTGCTAGTAATGTGCACATGTTTTGTTTGTTTTTGTTTTGGGGCCACGCTTGGCTGTGCTCAGGGGTTACTGTTGGCTGTGCAACTCAAGAAATCTCTCCCTGCAGGCTCAGGATGGGATGCAGGGTATTAAACCACATGGGATGCTGGGGATCAAACCTGAACAGGCATTATGCAAGCAAGCACCGTCCTCACTGTACTATTGCTCCTATTCCATGCATGTTTTTTAAGAACTGTATTTGGCAGTGCTGGGGAGTGAGTGAACTAGGGACACATATGCAAGGTGGGTGCTCTGCTGCTGAATCATATCCCTGGTCCATCAGGCACATACGCTTGCTTCAGTCTGTTGCCCATATTCTACCCTTTACACATATTTGGAAATATGTGAAATACAATGATTTTCAGTCTGTATTTAAAACATTTCTCATATTTACTGGACACGCTGTCATTGGGAAGCATTAGATGCTTTGATAATCTTTCTGATGTCTTCACTGAGCCACTCTTTAGAGC
>JAJIBD010010138.1:0-36227 GCA_021461705.1 Cryptotis parvus | reverse complement strand
AAAATACTAGCAAACAGAATCCAAAGACTCATCAAGAAGATTATACATCATGACCAAGTAGGATTCATCCCGGGTATGCAAGGATGGTTCAACATTCGCAAGTCAATCAACATAATACATCATATCAATAAGAGAAAAAATAAAAACCATATGATCCTATCAATAGGCGCGAGAGAAAGCATTTGACAAGATCCAGCACCCGTTCATGATTAAAACCCTCCAGAAAATGGGAATTGAAGGGACTTTCCTCAAGATAGTTACAGCCATCTACCAAAAGCCCACAGCGAGCATCATTCTCAATGGGGGAAAAGTTGAAAGCCTTCCCCCTGAGATCAGGGACAAGACAAGGTTGCCCACTCTCACCTCTTTTTATTCAATATAGTACTGGAAGTACTTGCGATAGCAATCAGAGAAGAAAAGGACATCAAGGGCATCCAGATAGGCAAGGAAGAAGTCAAGCTATCATTATTTGCAGATGACATGATATTATACCTAGAGAACCCTAAACTCTCTACCAAAAAACTCCTAGAAACAATAGAGCGCATATAGTAGAGTGGCAGGATGCAAAATCAACACCCAAAAGTCGGTGGCTTTCCTATATACAAATAACGAAGAGAGAAGAAAGGGATATTAAGGAAACAATTCCATTCTCAATTGTGCCACAGGAAATCAAATACCTAGGAATCAACTTACCCAAGTGTGTAAAGGACCTGTACAAAGAAAACTACAAGACACTGCTCCAAGAGATAAAAGAGGACACAAGGAAATGGAAACACATTCCCTGCTCATGGATGGGGAGAATCAACATTGTCAAAATGGTAATACTCCCTAGAGCTCTATACAGATTCAATGCAGTCCCTATGAGGATACCCATGACATTCTTCAAAGAAATTGACCAAACAATCCTGAAATTTGTATGGAGCGATAAACCCCCAAGGATAGCTAAAGCAATCCTCGGGAAAAAAGAAGATGGGAGGCATCACCTTGCCCAACTTCAAACTGTACTATAAGGCAGTAGTAATTAAAACAGCATGGTATTGGAATAAAAACAGACCCGTGGACCTATGGAATAGAATTGAGTATCCTGACACCCAACCTCAAACACATGATCATTTAATCTTTGATAAAGGTGCAGCGAGTCTAAAATGGAGTAAGGAAAGCCTCTTCAATAAGTGGTGTTGGGAGAAAACTGGGCAGCGACATGTAAAAAAAATGAATTTGGACCTGTGTCTAACACCATGCACAAAAAATCAGATCAAAGTGGATTAAAGATCTCAATATCAGACTTGAATCCATAAAGTACATTGAAGAAAATATAGGAAAAACCCTCCATGACATTGAAGCTAAAGGCATCTTCAAAGATGAAACATCTCTAACAAAGCAACTAGAAGAAAAAGATAAATATATGGGACTACATGAAACTAAAAAGCTTCTGCACCTCAAAAGAAACAGTGACTAAGATACAAAAGCAGTCCACAGAATGGGAAAGAATATTCACCCAATACTCATCTGATAAGGGGTTAATATCCAGGATATATCAGGCACTGGTAGAACTTTACAAGAAGAAAACAAACAACCCCATCAAAAAATGGGGAGAAGAAATGAACAGAAACTTCAGCAAGGAAGAAATTCGAATGGCCAAAAAACATATGAAAAAATGCTCATCATCACTAATCATCAGAGAGATGCAAATCAAAACAACAATGAGATACCATTTTACACCACAGAGACTGGCACATATTCAAAAGAACAAGAACAACAAGTGCTGGCGTGGGTGTGGGGAAAAGGGGACACTCATCCATTGTTGGTGGGAATGCCGGCTGGTACAGCCTTTCTGGAAAAACAATATGGACATTCCTCCAAAGACTAGAAATTGAACTCCCATTTGACCCAGCCATACCACTCCTGGGAATCTACTCTGGGAAACCAAAAATACGCATGCGGAAACACCATCCCTACTTTTATGTTCATAGCAGCATTATTCACAATAGCCAGAATCTGGAAGCAACCAGAGTGCCCGAAAATAGATGACTGGATAAAAAAGCTTTGGTACATCTACACAATGGAATACTATGCAGCTGTTAGGAAAAATGAAGTTATAAAATTTGCCTACAAATGGATGGACATGGAGAAGATTATGTTGAGCGAAATTAGCCAGAAGGAGAGAGACAGTTACAGAATGACTGCATTTATCTGCATAACATAAATATATAGGTACATATTATGATACCAATATCCAAGGTCAAGTGAAACATACATCAGGAGGTCCTGTCAAAGGTGGAAATTATCACAAACGTGTGGGAGTCAGAGGCTAGGTAAGACAGAAAATGGAACAGTGTGCTAACAATTGTGAGGGTACTAATGCCAACCTAGAACTGAGCATTGAATAGAGGCAAAAGGATACACATGACAACCCTTTAATGTATGTTCTGTAATCCATAGTCTGGAGAGGAAGGAAAAGAGAAAGATAGAGAAATGGAAAGAAATAAAGAACCTGCCATGGAGGAGGGCTGGGGGGAGGGGGAGGGAACCGGGGGCGTTGGTGGTGGGAGATGGGCACTGGTGGCGGGATGGGTGCTGCTACACTGTATGACCAAAACCCAAATATGAACTTTTTAATTGTATATCTTTGTAATTGTAAAAATTAAAAAAATTAAAAAAAAATAAATAAAAAAAAATTAAAAAAAAAAAAGATCATCAGAGATTACTTTGAGAGCCTGTATGCCGTGAAACATGAGAATCTAGAAGAAATGGATCAATTCCTGAAGTCCTATAACCTCCCACGGCTGAAACAAGAAGACCTCCAATACCTGAATAAGCCTAACACCATTGAGGAAATAGAAACAGTAATTAAAAGTCTTCCCAAACACAAAAGCCCAGGTCCAGACGGATTCCCTAGTGAACTTTACCAAACCTTTAAGGAGGACCTACTGCCAGTCCTGTTCAAGCTCTTCCAGGAAATAGAAGAAACAGAAACACTCCCAAACAGCTTCTACGAGGCACATATCACCCTGATACCCAAAGTAGGGAGAGACAACAAAAAGAAAGAAAACTACAGACCAATCTCCCTGATGAACACGGATGCTAAGATCTTCAACAAAATACTAGCAAACAGAATCCAAAGACTCATCAAGAAGATTATACATCATGACCAAGTAGGATTCATCCCAGGTATGCAAGGATGGTTCAACATTCGCAAGTCAATCAACATAATACATCATATCAATAAGAGAAAAAAATAAAAACCATATGATCCTATCAATAGACGCGCAGAAAGCATTTGACAAGATCCAGCACCTGTTCATGATTAAAACCCTCCAGAAAATGGGAATTGAAGGGACGTTCCTCAAGATAGTTACAGCCATCTACCAAAAGCCCATAGCGAGCATCATTCTCAATGGGGAAAAGTTGAAAGCCTTCCCCCTGAGATCAGGGACAAGACAAGGTTGCCCACTCTCACCTCTTTTTATTCAATATAGTACTGGAAGTACTTGCCATAGCAATCAGAGAAGAAAAAGGACATCAAGGGCATCCAGATAGGCAAGGAAGAAGTCCAGCTATCATTATTTGCAGATGACATGATATTATACCTAGAGAACCCTAAACTCTCTAACAGAAAAACTCCTAGAAACAATAGACGCATATAGTAGAGTGGCAGGATACAAAATCAACACCCAAAAGTCGGTGGCTTTCCTATATACAAATAACGAAAGAGAAGAAAAGGGATATTAAGGAAACAATTCCATTCACCATTGTGCCACAAAAAATCAAATACCTAGGAATCAACTTACCCAAGTGTGTAAAGGACCTATACAAAGAAAACTACAACACACTGCTCCAAGAGATAATAGAGGACACAAGGAAATGGAAACATATTCCCTGCTCATGGATGGGGAGAATCAACATTGTCAAAATGGTAATACTCCCTAGAGCTCTGTACAGATTCAATGCAGTCCCTATAAGGATACCCATGACATTCTTCAAAGAAATTGACCAAACAATCCTGAAATTTGTATGGAACAATAAACCCCCATGGATAGCTAAAGCAATCCTCGGGAAAAAAAAATGGGAGGCATCACCTTTCCCAACTTCAAACTGCACTACAAAGCAGTAGTAATTGAAACAGCATGGTATTGGAATAAAAACAGACCTGTGGACCTATGGAATAGAATTGAGTATCCTGACACCCAACCTCAAACACATGATCATTTAATCTTTGATAAAGTTGCAAGGAGTCTAAAATGGAGAAAGGAAAAGCCTCCTCAACAAGTGGTGTTGGGAAAACTGGGCAGCAACATGTAAAAAAATGAATTTGGACCCGTGTCTAACACCATGCACAAAAATCAGATCAAAATGGATTAAAGATCTCAATATCAGACTTGAATCCATAAAAGTACATTGAAGAAAATATAGGAAAAACCCTCCACGACATTGAAGCTAAAGGCATCTTCAAAGGTGAAACATCACTAACAAAGCAACTTGAAGAAAAGATAAACATATGAGACTACATGAAACTAAAAAGCTTCTGCACCTCAAAAGAAACAGTGACTAAGATACAAAAGCAGTCCACAGAATGGGAAAGAATATTCACCCAATACCCATCTGATAAGGGGTTAATATCCAGGATATATCAGGCACTGGTAGAACTTTACAAGAAGAAAACAAACAACCCCATCAAAAAATGGGGGAGAAGAAACAGAAACTTCAGCAAGGAAGAAATTCGAATGGCCAAAAAACATATGAAAAAATGCTCATCATCACTAATCATCAGAGAGATGCAAATCAAAACAACAATGAGATACCACTTTACACCACAGAGACTGGCACATATTCAAAAGAGCAAGAACAACAAGTGCTGGCGTGGATGTGGGGAAAAGGGGACACTCATCCATTGTTGGTGGGAATGCCGGCTGGTACAGCCTTTCTGGAAAACAATATGGACTTTCCTCCAAAGACTAGAAATTGAACTCCCATTTGACCCAGCCATACCACTCCTGGGAATCTACTCTGGGAAACCAAAAACACGCAGCGGAAACACCATCCCTACTTTTATGTTCATAGCAGCATTATTCACAATAGCCAGAATCTGGAAGCAACCAGAGTGCCCGAAAATCGATGACTGGATAAAGAAGCTTTGGTACATCTACACAATGGAATACTATGCAGCTGTTAGGAAAAAATGAAGTTATAAAATTTGCCTATAAATGGATGGACATGGAGAAGATTATGTTGAGCGAAATTAGCCAGAAGGAGAGAGACAGATACAGAATGACTGCATTTATTTGCATGGCATAAATATATATGTACATATTATGATACCAATATCCAAGGTCAAGCGAAACATATATCAGGAGGTCTTGTCAAAGGTGGAGATTATCACAAACGTGTGGGAGTGAGAGGCTAGGTAAGACAGAAAATGGAACAGGGTGCTAATAATAGTCGAGGGTACTAATGCCAACCTAGAACTGAGCATTAAATAGAGGCAAAAGGATACACATGACAACCTTTTAATGTATGTTCTGTAATCCATAGTCTGGAAGGGAAGGAAAAGAGAAAGAGAGAGAAAGGCAAAGAAATAAAGAACCTGCCATGGAGCAGGGCTGGGGAAGGGGGGGAGGGAACCGGGGATGTTGGTGGTGGGAGATGGGCACTGGTGGAGGGACGGGTGCTGCTACACTGTATGACCAAAACCCAAACATGAACTTTTTAATTGTATATCTTTTTTATTTGTATATCTCACGGTGGTATAATAAAATACTTAAAAAAAAAAAAAAAAATGCTCATCATCACTAATCATCAGAGAGATGCAAATCAAAACAACAATGAGATACCACTTTACACCACAGAGACTGGCACATATTCAAAAGAGCAAGAACAACAAGTGCTGGCGTGGATGTGGGGAAAAGGGGACACTCATCCATTGTTGGTGGGAATGCCGGCTGGTACAGCCTTTCTGGAAAACAATATGGACATTCCTCCAAAGACTAGAAATTGAACTCCCATTTGACCCAACCATAGCACTCCTGGGAATCTACTCTGGGAAACCAAAAATACCCAGCGGAAACACCATCCCTACTTTTATGTTCATAGCAGCATTATTCACAATAGCCAGAATCTGGAAGCAACCAGAGTGCCCGAAAACCGATGACTGGATAAAGAAGCTTTGGTACATCTACACAATGGAATACTATGCAGCTGTTAGGAAAAATGAAGTTATAAAATTTGCCTATAAATGGATGGACATGGAGAAGATTATGTTGAGCGAAATTAGCCAGAAGGAGAGAGAGACAGATACAGAATGACTGCATTTATCTGCATAACATAAATATATAGGTACATATTATGATACCAATATCCAACTTCAAGTGAAACATATATCAGGAGGTCTTGTCAAAGGTGGAAATTATCACAAACGTGTGGGAGTGAGAGGCTAGGTAAGACAGAAAATGGAACAGTGTGCTAACAATTGTCGAGGGTACTAATGCCAACCTAGAACTGAGCATTAAATAGAGGCAAAAAGATACACATGACAACCTTTTAATATATGTTCTGTAATCCATAGTCTGGAGGGGAAGGAAAAGAGAAAGAGAGAGAAATGGAAAGAAATAAAGAACATGACATGGAGGAGGGCTGGGGGGAGGGGGAGGGAACCGGGACGTTGGTGGTGGGAGATGGGCACTGGTGGCGGGATGGGTGCTGGAACACTGTATGACCAAAACCCAAATATGAACTTTTTAATTGTATATCTTTGTAATTGTAAAAAAAAAAAAAAATAAAAAGATGCACATGACAACCCCTTTAATGTATGTTCTGTAATCTGCAATCTGGAAGGGAGGGAAAGGAGAAAGAGATAGAAAGGAAAAAAATAAAGAACCTGCCATGGAGGCGGGCTGGGGAAGGGGGAGGGAACCGAGGACATTGGTGGTGGGAGATGGGCACTGGTGGATGGATGGGTGTTGGAACACTGTATGACCAAAACCCAATTATGAACATCTTTGTAATTGTATTTCTCACGGTGGTATAATAAATTACTTAAAAAATAAATGAAACAAAATAGAATTAAAAAAGAGTGGGTTACACACCCACATAACTGTGTCATGGGTATTTTAGGTGAATGCAGGTATTTTATGGCTGCTCAGAGACATTCTGCTCCCATGACAGAGATGGACCCTGCCCAAACTGAAGCCGAGACAGTGGGCTAGATGGGTGTGTTATTGCTCTGGCCCTGCCCCCCCATAGCCCTTTTAGGCCATCAGCCTTCTCCTTTTGATTCTTCACAAACTCACTTAACTATTTGTCATGTTCTACAAGAGTGCAATAAAGTGTTATTTGAAGCCCACTAAACTCAATAAATGAAATATGATAACACAGAAGGTTCAACTTGCAAGAAACAGCTCAGAAAATTGTCAGACAATGACTTCAATAACACCATTGTGAGTTTTAACAATTTTCACAAAACCAAACTACTTTTTGACAATCCCATTTACCATTATGCTGTATCAAGCAGTATCAAATAA
This sequence comes from Cryptotis parvus, assembly GCA_021461705.1. Taxonomy (NCBI): domain Eukaryota; kingdom Metazoa; phylum Chordata; class Mammalia; order Eulipotyphla; family Soricidae; genus Cryptotis; species Cryptotis parvus. Next base: position 28,710 of record JAJIBD010010138.1, on the reverse strand, counting down.
TTCATTCTATACCTGTTAAGGGACTGGCTTGGGGGTGAGGGGGGAGAAACTGGGCACAGTAGCATAGGGAAGGTTACCATGGTGGTAGAATTGGTGTTGGAACACTTAATGCCTGGAACAACTGTATTATGAACAACTTTGTAGATCACGATATTTAAATAAAGTTAGAAAAAGGATAAAGAAAGTTATATTTCAAGAGCGATCCTATTTCAGAAGGGAACTTGTTTTTCTTAGCAACATCTCATCTTTGTTGGGAAACCATGTGAGCTTAACAAAGAGATCCTCTGGTGGCTTTTCTGCAGAAGGAACAGGTGAAGAGCTGACATGTATCTATCCCATTCAGGCCCACAGGCTTTGAATTTTTTGTGGAAAATTTCCTGACTGCTCAAGTGCGTCTATCTCAAGCTTATTTTATCATGAAAGGTTGACTGTCTTGGGCTCAAGTGATTGTAGAGATGGAAGGTGTTTGTCCTGCATGTAGCATCCCAGTTAGAATCCCTGGCAGTACCTTGGTCCCCGGAACACCCATAGTGGTTACTCCTGAGCACAGAGCTAGAAATAGCATCCTGATGCCTGATGCCAACATCTTGCATTATGCGTTATGATGAGGTGCCGAAATTCCCTTTGCAAACTTCAGAACGTTTTCATTGCTTTAGCACAGGTGTCCAATGCCATGGAATTTCAGGGCCAGGGTTTTACACATCTTTATACCTTTCATGTGCAGAGAACTCTCCCAAGTTTCAGTTCCATCAGCACCTCTGCCCTTTCCTCCTACCTCCCCCTACTTTCCCCGTGCGAGCCTTGACTGTTTCCACCCAGGCTAGGAGTTCATTTTGTTGTCTCTTGTTTGTTGCTAGTTGTATAAGTGGACTGACCCCAATGGCTGTCCGGAATGAGGATACCCAGGTCTTCTTTTCTCGCTGTAACTGGGGTAAAGTATATTTTAGATGCTACCAAAGTCCCAACTCCAGCTCTACTATCTTCTGGCTCACAGTAAACCTGCCTCAGCTTCATTGTTTCTTCCTCTCCCAAGCATGGCCCGTCCCCTGCCCTGCCATCTCTCTAGCATCCCGGTCCTGTCCCCCTTTCTTCTGTCTCCAGTAGTCCCATGTGATGGAGAATTCCACAGGAAAGGTGTGTCTGAAGTGCTTAAGAAAAAATACTTTTGAGTAAGTAGATTTGTTTTCACTTAGTTTTTTTCACTGAAGCAACAATGGCCTCCAGCATTCCACAAGACTCCAGCGGACAGCCTGCCACACGGACATCTGTGGAGAACACGTGTGTCCCTCACTCCAGACCTCCATCCATCACCAGCTGCCTTCCATGATCTCACTGCCTGTGACCCTGTGTTTTTCTCTTCCTGTAACTGTTCTTTCAGATTATTGTCTAAAAACTTGTTCTGGTTTTCATCTATTTCTTTTATATCTTATGGACTGAGGAAATAATAAATTCTTTGCTTTCATCTGATTTATTTCAATTATCATTGTCCCCTCTAGACCCTCCCATGTTGTTGCAAATGGCAAGATTTGAGGTTGTGTCACAGCCGACTTATACCCTGTGTTTGTATATCACATCTGTTGTTTCATAGCCGAATTATACCTTGTGTGTGTATACCACACCTGTTGTTTCACAGCTGACCTATATCTTGTGTGTGTACTACACCTGTTGTTTTCACAGCTGACCTATACCCTGTGTGTATACCATACCTGTTGTTTCATAGCCTACTTATACCTGTGTGTATACACACCTTCTCTATCTGTCAAATTGTGAGCTCTTAGGTTGTTTCCATTTCTCTGTTCTGATGAATATAAGTGCCACAAACATGACTTAATATTTTCATATTCTTTTGGTAAATATCCATACCTGAGATCACTATCACTATCACTATCTTCCTGTTGATCATCTATTTGCTAGAGTGGGCACCAGGAATATCTCTATATGTCCTGTCTCATGCTAGTAGAACCCCAAGGCATCTGCTTGCTCCAGGAACATAAAGAGCCTCAAACCATTATATTAACTTTTTTTTTTTGCTTTTTTGGGTCACACCCGGCAATGCTCAGGGGTTTCTCCTGGCTCTGCACTCAGGGATTACTCCTGGCGGTGCTCGGGGGGACCATATGGGATGCCGGGGATCGGACCCCAGGCCGGCTGGGGCCGGCCGCGGTGCAAGGCAAATGCCCTACCCGCTGGGCTATCGCTCCGGCCCCTAAACCATTATATTAGATCATGGGAATGACCTAATATAAATGTTACTGGTATTTGGCATATCAAATACGACACAAGCAGCTTTCTAGGCTTGCCATGCGGATGGCATACTCTTATAGTCACCTCTAAATAAAGCAATTATGTGATAGTCTGATCTGCAGGGTGGAGTTGTGACGAGAAAGAAGTCTGGATGTGGAAAATGGTGGCCTCCAGGGAGTCGGGGGGGTCGTCTGGCTTGTTGTGAGGCTCTGCTGGGGTGGCAGGCCAGGGCTAGAACCCGCCATGCCTCCCGGGTGCCTCATGAGCGGCTGGGCACAGGGAGGAGCAAGTAGCAGCTCTGCCCCATGTCTGAGAGTCTCTGGTTCAGCATACCTGGGCCGGATTAAAAAAAAAAAACTGCTGCAGGGTGGCTGTCGATGATCCAGGCTGTGATAGTCTGGTCTGCTGGAGTGGAGTTGTGACGAGAAAGATACCTGAGATGCATACCCCATATGATATTTTTTCTGGGGGTTTATATTGCTACCTCTGGGGGATGCTCCATACAAGTTTTCCTAGGGGTTATACCCATTGTTTGCACCAACAGTGTAGAAGTGTTTCCTTCCCACCCCCAGTCTCACCAAGTCTTGTTGTCCCTGCACATTGGGGGGAAGAGCCATTCCCCTGAGCAGACTTTACAAGGCTGTGGTACATACTGCATTGACATTGTGGTCTTGGTGTATCCCAATCTTCTGGGGGATAAAGCTTTCAGCAGCCCCCTCCTACCTTCCCCATCCAGGGCACAGCCAATGTTCTCATGTCATGGAGAAGCTTCTGCAGTCCCTGAGCCTGAGGAAAACTTGCCAGGTCAGATTCTCTTTGCGACCCTAAACTGATAGAAATAGTGAGAACCAGGACCAGGACTAGGAAAGCAAGCACTGATCCCACTAGATTGGGAAGAAGGAGAAGGAGAAAAGTGAGGAGGAGGATGAAGAGGACAAGGGGGGAGGAGGAGAAAGAACATAATCCTGTAACACTGCTGGAAAGAGTAAGAAGGCTCCCACTTCCTAATTTGTTTCTAGTCCTAGAACAAAGTTACAGGAATCCAAGACAGATAATAGGTAAATAGGTTAGGATTGAGGGGCACAGAAACTGGGCCTTAGCCTGGTCATTAGGGTTTTGACAACCACATCACATCAGTTCAATAGGGAAAGAACAGCGCAAAGAGTGAGAAGCAATTAGATATTCATATGCAGAAGACTAGAGCTGTTACCTTAGCTCTTGGCATAAACCAAAAAAAGTCATCCTGGAGTAACCCGTGTGAGCATTGCTGGGTGTGACCCAAAAAACAAAAAAAAAAGTGAAAAACAATGGGGAGTAGTAGGGAGGGAGTCAGGAGGACCTTGTTTCCATCTCACACAAGGAAAAGATAAACAACTGGATATGCTTAGCCCCCAGAGGGAAGTGGGAACTAGGAGCAGACATAATGGCTCTCCTCTGTGGTCATATATTTGAAAAAAGTCTCCTAGGACTGGAGCGATAGCACAGTGGGTAGCGTGTTTGCCTTGCTCGCAGCCAACCGGGATTCAATCCCCCGCATCCCTTATGGTCCCCTGAGCTCCACCAGGAGTAATTCCTGAGCAAACAGCCAGGAGTAATTCCTGAGCGAACAGCCAGGAGTAATGCTTGAGCATAGCCAGGTGAGTTGTGACCCAAAAAAGCAGAAAAAAAAAAAAAAAAAAAAAAAGTCTCCTTTACCAAAGAATGGACTGATTCCAGGTTTTGATACTGAGGACTCGGACAGAGAGAGAGGCATTAATAGAACAAATGAGAGAAAGGTCATCTAAAAGTAGATTTCAGTTTAGTGAAGTAATATTAAAAAAATGAAATTATTCGATTTTTGCAACTTCCATATCAGCAGAGAGAAAGTTAATAAAGGCTCAGAATATGATTCAAGTGGCCGAGCACACGTTGAAACTCTGAAAGGCTCTGGGTTTGCTCCCCAGCAGGACAGGGACCCCATTCCCAATATCTCTTGTATCACTTGTATCACTTGTCTTCCCGTTGTTTATCGATTTTCCAGTAACGTCTCCATTCATTGGGAACGAGGTCCATTATTGTTACTATTTTGGGCATGTTAAATACACCACAGGTAGCTTGCCAGGTCCACTCCCAGTACCTGGGAAAAATTTAGGGTAATATATAATAATAGTAGCTACATAGTACTAGTACTGTCTTGCATGCATATCATTTAAACCTTTAAGGCAAATTCTTTGCTTGCATATCGTTTAAACCTTGTGTAAAATACTGGAAATCATTTTAATTAATACAATCTTTAAATAGTATTTGATAATGTCCTTTGTAATGTATTCTACAAAATAACTGTACTATAAAATATTTTTCTGAAAACAATTTTCATTTGCTTGTTTTTGTTTCGGGGTCACACTCAGTGGTGCCCTGGGCTTACTCCTGGCTCTGCACTCAGGGATCACTCCTGGTGGGCTTGGGAGACCAAGTGTGGGTCCAGGGATCAAACACAGGTCAGGTGTATGCAAGGGAAGCACCCAACACATTGTACAAATTCACCAGACCCCCTTTTAAAATTCTTGAATAATCGTCATATTCTCTATTTTAGCTTTATTTTTCTTTTATTGATTTTCATTATTATTATTTCAAATTTGAATACACTGATTATTTTTTATTTTTCTTTTAAAAAGCATTTTTTAATCCTGAGAGATAGTGCAGCAGGTAAGGTGCTTGCTTTGCATGTGGTAGACCTGAGTTCAATCCCCAGCACCACATATGATCTTCTCCAGGAGTGATCCCGGAGTAATGCCCGAGCACTCCCAGGTATAACCTCACCTGCCCTCATGAAACCAATCATTTAAAGATAATAAAATTCTCTAAGTATTATTTTGTACAACCCATTTCATAGTTTTGATAACTAGCTTCCTTAAAACCTATCTCTAAATAACTTTTATTTACTCTTAAGCCCAAGATTAGAAAGAGGGTCTGGAGCAATAATACAGTGAGTAGGACATTTCCCTTGCATGTGGCTGACAAGGGTTCCATCCCCAGTATTGCACAGTTCCCCAAGCACCTCCAGGAGTAATTCCTGAGTGCAGGGTCAGGAGTAACCCCTGAGCATCACCGAGTGTGACTCAAAAGCTTTCCCCCAAAAAATAAAGAAAAAATAAAAGAAAAAAGAAAGAAATTGCTAGATGCTGCAGTTAACAAGTGCTTGGATTTTTTTTTTAAATCAGTATGAATATGTTTCCATTTTCCTTTTAATGTTTTTGGTCTAAAATCACTTATATATTAATATCTTAATACCATCATATTTCTATTTAATTTAAATGTTTAAATTGTATCTTAGTTGTACATTCTTGGAAAAAAACTAAAACTAAAACATAGAGATGTTGACTTTTCACTTTGGTTTCGCAGTCATAGTATTTTCCTTCCCAGACACAGGTGTTATCAGACATAACTCAAGTGTGGGTTGGGAGTAAAAGGTAATATAGGTTCAAATGCTTGATTGCCGTCTGGACTCGGCCTCTGAATATTATCCATGCAGTGTGTAAGGTGGCCAGAGTACACCCCTTACATCCGCCTAGAGATGCAAAGTCTCACCTCATGATCCATCGACCAGGGGTCTGTGGTCTGCAGAAATCCTTCCAAAATCAAAGAGGTGCATGTTTTCTTAGTTTGCTGATGAGTAGGGGAGTAATAAAATGGCAGTTGATGTGGAATTGCTTGAGGATTAAATGAACTAATTTTGGGGGGATTATAGGTTTAGGGATTAAATGAACTCATTTTGAAAACATTTCTCAATTTTTACTTCTGGAAAAGACCACACTTGAGAAACTTTTTCATATTTTAAGACTACATGAGTCAGTCAACAACAGTTTGACAGACCTTATTGTCTTGATGTGGATGACAATTAAAAGCTATAAACCAATTTCTATTCTTGGGAAGCTTAAATTTGGGGCACTGCTAAACATATTTATGAAACAAACTGTTTCATGAAAAACAATCATAAAGCATGAAAAAACTCATAAAGCAAGGTCAACCTAGCAGGTCTGAGCCAAGTGCTGTTTGGATAGTTTACACTACTTGGAATAGATAGGTGATATGTTCTTAATATAATCTTTATATAGAGTTGTAATTGTTCGATAACTCATATGTGCACATACACATTTCACAGAACTTCAGTGTGTGTCTTTAGATGGAATGCTATTTCCTGCTGGAAATACATCCCATGTGATAAATGTCAGTGTGCATAGCACCCAAGGCACACCGTATATGAAGGGACCATGTACAGCCTATGAATATTTTATACTACACTTTCATTTTACTTTTCATTTTTGCTTTTGGGCATACCCACAGGTACTCAGGATTTACTCCTTGTTCTTGTAAGGTTCGAGCACATAACATGGCAACCGGGACCAAACAGTGATCGGCTGATGGGATAGCAACATTCGGGAATCAGAAATCACCTTGCCCCCAGCACGGAAGACAGGACTTATGGCCCACCTGGTGCCAGGAAGCTCCAGGTCACATCCTGTGCTTCTCCACATTGACCCCCATACAGATAACAGGAGTTGGACCAAGCACACTGGTTCCACTGGTCTTGGTTCCCTTTTCCAGCCCAAAACAGTTTAAGAACCCTGCTCAGTATCTCTCAGGGCGCAGCTCTACCTCAGCCTCACCAGAGGCTGGTAGGGGTCCTCTGGGGAGTGCACCCCAATAAACTTCTCCTATTCCTTCCCTTTTACTTGGCTCTGTCTCTTTGTTTGTGCCGGTTGAGTCACTGAGCTATCAGTTTTGTGCTGGGGGTCCATGTGTACCAGGAATCAAGCCTGAGCTGGCCACTTGCAAGGTAAGTACCCTTCCCGCTGGCCCCTAGAGTACTCTCTTGCCTCCTGCATTTATCATTTCCTTCATTCTTTCCCTTCATAATCTTGTTCTGCCTTTCTTTCTCTCCTCTCCTTTCCCCTGTCTTCCTCCACTCTCCTTCTCCTGCCTAACTGATGAAGTAGCCCCCAAGTAGTCCTAACAAGTGGCTCACTACAGGCTCCCCTTGAGCAATTAGGGAGGCTGTGGCAATGCCTCTGATGCCTATTTTTACACTCATGTTTGTCCGAACTCTGACGTGGTTTATCACAGTCTCTCCAAAGGCCTATTGTTCAGCCCTTCAAGAAGAATGTTGTTATATTGACTACTAGTGCGTCAGCCCGGCTGCCTCTGGAGGGGCTCTTGGATGGAATTAGATAATTTCCATGAGGCGACCATGCATTATTAGTCCCTGGTGCCAAACTAGAGAATGAGCCAAGATGACTATTTCTGGCCAGGTTCACCTCAGGAAGGAACCTTCTCAGCTTTAATGGGATTTTGCTATTGTTGGTCGCCTTCCGTTTGACACCAGGCCAGCCCAGGGTTGGAAATTGTTTAGAAAGCTGCATGAAATATAATAGAACCCCAGCCATTTGCTGAGGCACATTCCTGAACAATGTTTATTTTGAAGAAGGGAAAAAAATATATTGTCCTTGGCAGACAACAATAAAAAATATGTGGTAACTTGAATCTCTGACCATATGCTTCTTGTGGCAGTTGTGTTTAAAATCTCCCTGCTGGTATCAGAGAATTTCACACTGAAGTGATAATCTCTTGTAATATTTATAAGCATCTTCATTGCAGGACCCAGCTAAATATTTAAATATTTAAAGTCATGGGGCCGGAGCGATAGCCCAGCGGGTAGGGCGTTTGCCTTGCATGCGGCCAGCCCAGGCCGGCCCAGGCCGGCCCGGGTTCGATCCCCGGCATCCCATATGGTCCCCCGAGCACCGCCAGGAGTGATTCCTGAGTGCAGAGCCAGGAGAAACCCCTGAGCATTGCCAGGTGTGACCCAAAAAGCAAAAATAAATAAATAAATAAATAAATAAATAAATAAATAAATAAATAAATAAAGTCATCAGGGCCTTCAAGTCATAGACTGCCTGGGGTGGGTGGGAAATGAGGACAAAAAAGAGCCAAGAGAACATTCCAGATTCACACTGACCCCAGTGTGGGTGCCATCAAATGCCATGACATTTCTGCCCTGTTCTCTTTAAAAGGTGATGTAACAGAATGTGAGAGAAGAAAAAAAAGAGAAATATTTGTTCAAGGGAAAGCACGGGCTTCTCCAGAGTGGGCAAAGGCCTAGGTCTGAGCCTTGGAGAGCTGACTACATTCTGAGCAGAGAGAGGAATGTCATGGAGGATAATAGCAACAAACTCCTTTCCAGTCAACAGCAGACTCAGACTGGTGGGTTTTCTCTTTGCTTCATTGTTGGTTTTCTTCATTAAAAGCCAGGTTTCCAACAAAGCAGTCCCTAGAGCACCCGTTTTGGGGTACAGGGTGCCATTGTACTAGTTGTCCATGAATATTGACATATCAGACATCCTTAAGGAGATTAAAAATCCTTAGAATGCTTTCTTGTAAATATTCTTAATGTCACGCATGGAAAGCGGCTACCTTTTGTCTTCCAGCCCCTCGTGAAAGCATGAAAATGTAAACAGAAAAAATAATAATAATAGGGGCTGAAGCGATAGTCCAGCGGGTAGGGCCTTTGCCTTGCATGCGGCTGGCCCATGCCGGCCTGGGTTCGATCCCGGCATTCCATATGGTCCCCCGAGCACTGCCAGGAGTAATTCCTGAGTGCAGAGCCAGAAGAACCCCTGAGCATTGCTGGGTGTGACCCAAAAAAGCAAAATAATAATAATAATAATAATAATAATAATAATAATAATAATAATAATACCCCTCAAAAATACTCAAGGCAGGGACTCATTAGACAACCTTTGAAAACGCCATCAAATTCCGCTTATTAGAGTTCCTCAGTTGAACTGAAATGCATTTGCCAAGACTATTTAGAGACAAGATCTTTGAGTCTAGAAGCTGATTTTATCATCTGACGTTTAGATGTCCTCAGACTTGTTGCTTCCGCCCAATTATTAGGCATTAGCCTTGGTCCTTTCCTCTTTGGCTCTTTCAATAAATAATATGCACAGCTAAGTTTTGACTGTCCACAACAATAGGGCAGAGGGGAAGTGAAGATCATTAAAAGCTAATCACTACATCAATTGTAGACATAAATATCACTCTTTTCCCATGAAATCTGGGAGAAATACTGCAATAGAGCTAAAATGGGCAGCTGGTGATGGATGCCTCTCTCCCACCATGAGATGAGACATGGAATTCCCACATTTTTAAAGCTCAGAGATAAGCTCAGTAGTAGCTTAGTTCCACCTAGACAAGTGGTCCCTTGCCTAGAGAGCCAACACAGCCACAGGCATCAGAAATGACTTCTACCTGGTAGGAAAATTCTTAGAAACAGCATTTCCCAAGGACAGTATCCTCTATCTTCCTGTCCCCTATAGTGTAGACCTGAGGATGGGGCAGGCCATCTCTCTATGTTCTAAACTTATGATAAAGAGATTTTACACATCTCTTTCTAAGTTCATTCAAGATGACCCCAAGTGATCTGACTTGATCAAATGAAAAAAACTCAGTCTTTCCTCTGGAGAGGAAAGTTATTCAGCTCAATCTAGTGTTAGAGTAAGGAGAAATTATTATAAATCCTATTCAAAAGCACTTATCCCCTGCAAGACAAAGTTGTTGTTAGTTTGTATTATTGTTGTTGTTGTTGTTGTTGTTATATCATTATTATATCCTTGCACATCCTTTTCCCAGTCTGGGAAATATATCATATCACCTCTTCCATGAGACTTACGTGGTCTCATGAACTATGAACAGATTTCTCATATACAGATAACTATTGTAAGCAGTGTTTGCACATCTTTTTCCCTTCCATTTTACCTCTTTTCTTTCGAAGGGCAAAGCCATAACTGACATGCTTCACCAATCAACCCAAAATTCAATAGTTGCCTCCATGAGAAGGTCATTAAAAGCTAATCACTACATCACAGAGAATTGAGAATAGACTGAAACGAACTTTCCATTGAACTGAGCAGAGTCTCTCTCTCAGACAGAGGCTAATTATGAATTCCAATAAACAGTAGCAACATTAATGCTTGCTCATTGGATCAAATCAACCAGATAAATGCTTCTCTAGCCTTGCTTAAAAGGTCATCTATCTTAGGTAATCTGGGGTCAGGGTGGGGTGGGGTGGCTCTGTGGCAAAAGCTAAGGGGCCTTTGCAAATCTGACACATTGAGTTTGATTCCTGGTGCCACCCACTCAACTGTGTAGTCTGAGGTCCTGGCAGTGCTGCTGTCTTACAACCATCTCTCATGCCAGACATGGAATTTCCAGCACACAAGCAAGTGTGTAGCAACCCTGTCAATAACATGGGCAACTTCTACCATCAGCGCGACTCAAGTGAGTATTCAGACAGGGCATTGGCGCCTGCTCACTCCTGGAGAAGCAGGCCCGCAAGTACCACAGTACCCCCTGGAAAGTAACCAACCTGTGTGCTGGGGGGACCCCACTAAGGCGCCACTCTGATCATCGCAACAATGGTAAAGGAAGAAGGGGTGAAGGAAGAAAGATCCCTCCATAGTAGGAGGCCACGCTATGCACCAAACAACCCATCGGATGATTATTCTTAATTTAGTAGCTCCTGAATTACAAAAGATATAATCTTATTCATGACTGAGTTTTAGATGTACAATGTTCCAACACCTGTCCTTTCACTGGTGTCCCTGTCCTTCCACCAATGTCCCCAGTTTCCCTCCCAGCCCCTAGCCTGCCTTGACAGCAGGCACCGTAGTTTACAGTACTGCTACTGATCATGACATCTTTCAGTACCCAGACCTGGTCCAGAGGGACCACATCTCTGTATCATTACTGTAGCAGCCCCTTTCTCCACCTATGGCCCCTCCCTCACAGTCACAAGCTTCCTACTAAGGACGAGTTCTCCTGCATCAGTTATTCCCCTACTGTTTCTTTACAGGCTGCATATGGGCAAGACATGTTAAGTCTCTCCCTCTCCCTCATTCTCATTTCACTGGGCTTGAAACTCTCCATGGAGCTGCAAACCATACACTTTCATCTTTCCTGTCCAAGTGCTATTCCACTGTGTGTGTGACTCCCAGCGTCTCTGTCCATTCCACTGTGTGTGCATCCTACAGCTCCTCTGTTCAGGTCTCAGACACTGAGGTTGTTTACAGACATGGGTTACTGTGACATGTATTATCCGGAAACACAGGTACCCAGCAGATACTGGGTGGTGCAGAGCCTGAGGGAGAAGCCAGCTCCTTACCCGCAGAGAGCTTCACACCCTCACTGGAATTGACCCCTTCACCCCTCACTCTCTCTCGTCTCCCTGCTACATCGCTGCTCAGACCCTCACATCTGAAGTCAAGAGAGCCTCTGAGGCAGCTGCTGCTCATCCTCAGCCACGTGATCCTTCACCTAGGTGAGGCCATTACCAAGTCACCCTCCACCCCCTTTCCTCCCCTAAGAGTTGCCTTTGGGGCGGGGATGAGGGAATATTAATGGCGACCTGCCTGATAGGGAGACAGAGAGGAATAACTCATGATGCAGAGGAAAGGCCGGCGAGGGGGCTCACGGCTCCCCCCAGCACTCCATTCATTTTCCAGGAAAAACAATTCAGATGGGAGCTATAAAAAGAATAACCGAAGCTCTAAGTCTCTCTCCCCACCTCACGCTGTTTGTTTTCTGCTAGGACCCAGGCACTGACTGCCTTCATCTCAGCACATTTCTCTTCTGTTCTTTTCTTCTTGCTGGGTCCTAGGCATTGTCTTCTGCCCAGAAGCATTCAATAAGCATCTTGCTGAGTGGCACTAGGAAACAAAGCAGCTGCCATTGTGCCCGCACTTCAAAGCACATTCCCTATTTATTTTTATTTCACTTTTTATTTCAGAAGTTGGAACAAAGCGATTTGCATCCTAGACTGTCTGTGGGAACACAGATTTCTCATTTGTTGCATCCTGAGTATGGGACTATGGACAGAAAGGATAATTCATGCAATGACTGGTCAAACTGCTTTCAATTCTTTTGTCCTTTCATTGAATACAATAGCACAAATTGGACTTCATAAGATGCCAAAGGTTGGGGTGGTGCCAGGAGATTGTTCCAGACCCAGGGCTAGGATGCTTGCTTATAGGGGTGGGGTCGGACGGACGGATAGGGGAAGGTATGTAACCTGAAGCTTCTGTTCTCATCCAGCCTGGAATCTCTACCAGGTACCCTGGGAAAGGCTCTTAAGTGTTAGGGCCAGGAGTACTAGAGACTGAATGTCAATTTCAAGGACAATTTAGTCCTTCTTGATTCGGCTTCAAAACCAGAAGTCCATGGGACCCCTTCTATTACTAAAACAAAAGTGACTGAGTGTGCTCTGAATCCCAGGAATTAAGAGATGATGCTGTGGGGGCTAGAGTGATAATATAGGAGATTTGTGCCTACCCTGCACTCAAATTACCTGGGTCCATTCCCCCACTAAACAACTCCAGGAGTGATCCCTGAGCACAGAGTCAGGAGTAATCACTGAGCATTGCTTTTGGGCCCCCAAAAGGAGAAAGAGGGTATGAGATTATGCTGCAAATGGTCAGTCCATATGCATTGAGGGAAATGACCCAAGGAGCTTCTTTAGACCCATTATAGAAGCAGAACTAAGAGTTCTCTGCAAAAATGAATCAAAAGTGAATCTTCCAGACTGTTCTTCATCTCATATACTAGCCTTGGCTTTCTCCAGTGGTGCATGGTTAACACTCACTCCAGGGGCAGATTTCCTGGGCCATCCCTAGAGAGCAGAGAACGTTCTGTCCTCTGGGCGGAAGGAGAGTGCTTAGTATACAGACACTGTGTCTTGTCTGAACAGAGATGAACAAATCCTGAAATCAGGCAGATTGAAGAGGACTTGGAATTCATTTTTGTTTCTTCCAGGAATTTTTAAACACCAGTAGCAATTATTTGAATTAAATGTTTCTCAATCCACATAAACATTATTTGTCTCTGCAAAGATTATTCCTCTTTTGTTTTGTTTTGTTTGTTTTGTTTTGTTTTGTTGAGGCACACTCAGCAGTACTCAGGGCTATGCATTCAGGGATCACTTTTGGCAATGCTTGGGGACCACATAGGACACCAGGGATCAAACATGGGTTGGCTTTGTGCAAGGGTAGTGCCTTATTCCCTAAATTATGTCTCTGGCTCCTATATTTCCTGACTTTAAAGTGTACTGTAAAGCCACAGTAATATGAACTGTGTGGTACTGGAATAAATATAAAATCTCATCCCTACTGAAGGGAATTGAAGGTTCTAAACAAGTCCTCAAATTTGTAGATAGTCTTTGACAAAGGAGCAAGTACATAACATGGAGAAAGTTTCTTCACAAGTGCTGCTGGGAAACTGGATAGCCATATAAAAGAAAACCAAAACTATATATAAATCCTATCCATGCACAATAGTTAATTCAAAGTGAATTTAAAAAAACTTGAGATGAAACTAGAACCTACAAAATCACTTGATCACTTGATCACTTGAATCCCGTTATTCATCGATTTGCTCGGCGGGCGCCAGTAACATTTCCATTGGACCCTATCACATGCCAATGTAGCCCAATGGCATCTGGTTGATTCAGGAATACGAAGAGCCTCAAACCGTTCCTTCAGGGTCTTTACAAGGAAGTCTGACCATCTTGTAGGTGGGCAGCCACATGATCTTTTGACATCCCGTGGGATCCAGTCAGTAATGGCTCTAGTTCAGCGGTTGTCTCCATATTGCATTACATGTCCAGCCCATCTGATTTTTGATGCCTTGGCAAACAAGACAGCATCCCTGATTCTGGAATAGCGACGGAGGTCAGAACTCCAGATTCCTTCTCTCACTTTGAGTGAGGCATGATATCATGCCTTGGAATCTACAAAATACGGTGAGAAAAAATCATGGGCGTAACTGCAAAAATACAAGCCTTAGAAATTATTGACTCTGATGGCAGTGACAACTGTCAATGTTGCCCAGAGCCTCTGCATCTTGCCTGGAGTTACCTCCTGCAGGCCACTTTGTAGATAGGAACAGGAAACAGTTTGGAATTGTGACTCTATGTGGCAAGTATATCTTACCATGTATTCTACATTATTTGGCATAAATATATTCTCTCATGCTGCCACAATCATCGTGGGACTAGATAGATCTTACCAGTATTTTTATCTGGCTACGTTGGATCTCTAAGTATAATATAGTTATAATTAAATCAGAGAGAAATGCTGTTTGCCTCCAAGCAAGCAAGTGTGGCTCTCTAATAAATCTAAAGGCTAATATCCAAAACAGCAGTGAAGTAAAGACAAGGATCTTGTGAAAGATTAGAGAAATATGTACCTGGCTGTAGAATATCCATGCCCTTGACCTGTTCTGCATAGGGCCTGCAGGGAAACTACAAGGGTAGACCTTGGCTGGGGGCAATATTAACATTTCAATAGGACTAGGTGATGTCCTGGGAGAAGCAAACCTGAAGGGATTGGCCTTAACTGCTATCCATTGATGTGGGCCATTCAGGACTGTAAGATATAAAAGCAGTTGACTGTTTTCTTCTGCTCTTCTTCTGCTCTCCTCCTCTTTGCTCTCTGCCTCTGCTTTCCTTCTCTTGGTTCTCTTTCCTGTTGGGCCTTAACATGTGGTAGCGGCCATCTTGGCCTAGAATTCTAAACCTACATGTGGCCAGGGCCTAGCAGGAACCTAAAGTCTGGGGTTTTCCTATTACTGGATTGTATACCAGGACCTGTGAGAGAAAAGCCCTTTGAAACTTTGCTGGATTTTTGGGTCTTTCTCTGTTGGCTCGCCACCTATCCACTGGGGCTGAAGGGGATCCCTACCCTGCTCCAGGATTTTGTCCGAGAACCCAGCATTCTCCGTCAGATAACAAAAGCAAAACTCTAGCTATGTTTTTACAAAGGTCCATCTCTTATAGACAACAGTTTGGACTTGCTCTTTTTTTTAATTTTTATTTTATTTTCCCATTACACCTTATATAAACACCATAGTTTACAAAATTGTTCATGGCGATTTGATACAGGCATTCAATGTATCATCACCAAGCCCACCACCATTGCACCTTCCATCACCGTTATCTCCAATTTTCCCACCCTACTCTTAAGTCTGCCCCCATAGCAGGACCTCAATAATTTATTTTATACTGCTTGTTATAATTTGGTACAAGTATGATAAAAAGTATTTCCTCAGAAGAAAATCAGTGAAGATTGTGTATTTCACCATGGAGCTATTAAGCCCCTGTATAAGAGATGACTAAGATGTTAGTGGTCAAGCCTTCTGTGTTGATACTTTATTAACCGAGATTGGATGCTTTCTACATTACATCCCATCCAATCTGGTGTCTACTCTTGGTTTATCAGTGTTGTTGCAGCCACAGGCTCCAGGGAAGTCCAAAACTTTTGACGAGGTGATACAGCTGGAGTTAAATTTTTTAACTGGGTGACTGTCACGGCTTCCGGAAGTGCAGGGAGATATGGGGGGGAGGGGGGAAGCCCATCCCCGACTCCCTGAAAGCCTGGAGATTTCAGTCACAAATCCCTCATATCTGAGTTTTCGACAGATTGTTTTCTGGATGAGGCTCATGGCAAGCAGCGGATTCTGGCTAGGAGCATAGCGGCGATTGCAGTGTGTGAAGGTTTTCGGCTGTCTGGTCTCTGTTTGGGCAGGTGTGGAGGCTCACCGCCCCCTCAGGGTACCCAGATGACTCAGCCTTGGGCAGGGTCCAGGAGCATCTCTTCATCATGTTGGTCTCTCCTGAGATTCATTTATGATTCTCTGGGTCATGGTTGGTGAAAGAGATTCTTAACTGCAGCTTCTTTTCTCCTTTGAGATTTATTTATGGGTCTCTAAAACACGGCCAATAAGTGAGCATGGATGGCTGAGCTGGATATGGTTTATGGGCGTGACTCCCACAAACCTAACTTTCTGCGATGTAATTTCTCAACAACCGTGGTCCTGAGTTGTTGGAGTTCAGCCAGAGGCACAATGGTGACTTTGGGGTATCAAGAAGCCTGAGGACACCCTCAGGCTGCTGGTGCACTTGCACCTGCTGACCTGTTGGCAGTGCTGAGTCCCAGGGTCCCAGTAGCAAAGGTCACCATGGCCCTAGCAGGGGGTGAAACAGGATCCAAGGATGCGGCCTTTCTTGTCTTGGGCACTCTGGGCAGGCCAGAGCCTCAAGTCCAGCAGAGACAGGCCAGGGATGTGCACAGACAGTGTATCCTGTCCTCCAGACTCCAGACTCAGGGAGGTTTTCCTCCATAGCTATGCCATGGGCACCATGGGCTGGTCCAGGGAGGAAGTGGCAGCCGGTCCCCAGTGGCAGCCGCCCCCCAATTGCAGCAAATTCCCTGAGTGTCATGGTGAGACCATAGGGCACCAACTCATCTCTGAGATTTCAACACTCAGCTCTGCAGTGGTTTGCAAGTTGGACTCAAAGAGCCCACTCAGACACTTTCAAATGCTGCTACCACCCATAACTCCAGAGCAGTGGGGTTTCACCAGCTAATGGTCACATTGTCGCCATTCTCACGTGTCCACTCCAGGTGGGTGACTGGCCAGTTTCGTTTAATGTAATATTATTTGGGGGCTTGTAATATGTAAAGATGTAATATGAGCTCAAGAAATCTGGATGGTTATAACAGAGACAGTTCCCATGTTTTATACAATATTATGAAATTCATGAAATATAATGTAACGATATTTTGCTCTCCCTGAGCCAGAATATCCATGGGGCATCCACATTCACTCACGCAGAAAACTTGTGGCCCCACCAGCTGTTCAGAACTGCCGTCCCCTCACCAGCTCCCGCACTTGCTGCTGTGCAGCCATCTTGCCTTTCCTGTCCAGCAGGATGTGCTCTTTCCCCATTAAATTAATACATTTATATTCACTTTGTTTATAGGTAGGTTGTATTTAGCTCTGCTATTTGCTCTCTGCTTTCAATTTATTCCCCGCCTTCTGTTAGGTTGAACGAGTATATTTTATCATCAGTTCCTCTATGGTGTTTTTAACTTCCCCTTCTCATATTTTTTGCTAAGTAGTTGCAGAGATTGCAAAGTCTTCCTTCACTAAACACTCAGAGTTAATATTGCGTGAAACATAGGAACTGTCTTTCTGCTATAACTGTCCAGTTTTTATGCTCTTATTACATACATATTACTTCTCTATATATTACAAGCCCCCAAATAATATTGTACAATTTTGCCTTAAATGAAGGTGGGAGAGGAATGTACTACAATGTAGCTACTAAATTCATATGTTTCAACTCTTGAATTTTCAGATGCAGCATTTACATTTGGTTCATATTCTTAAGTTATTATCCTTGCCTTATGCTTCCAATATCCCACATTATGGCTTTGACGATATAGATTAAGTTTCTTTTACATTACTGTTCTTCCCAGTTCATGAATTCTGCTACCCTAGTACAAGCTATTCAGGTTTTTTTTTTCCTTTTTCTTTTTGGACACCTGGTGATGCTCAAGGGTTACTTTTGTCTCTGTACTCAGGAATTATTTTCCTGATAGTGCTCAGGGAATCATACGGGATGCCATGCTGGGGTTCTAACCCAGATTAGCTGCATGCAAGACAAACGCCCCTACCTGCTCCATTATTACTCCTGCCCCAGTTGTTCAGTTCTTTAATATTTATTTCATTCTTTCTTTCTGAAGTGTGAAGGGCACTCTTTGCGCTCTTTCTCCAACTCACTTGGAGGCCATTAAATCTACATAAAACATGGAAATGCCTAGTGGATAGGAGCTTAGAAAAGAGAAAGAATGAAATAAAGGTTAAAGACTTCAGGGGAGAGGGTCTATCAATTTCTATTTCCCTTACCCAAACAGGCAGAATCTGGATCTTACCCTGTGACCTTGCGATGCACCATTATTTTCCTGTTCCATATGTTTGTGTAGTGGCTAGTGGTTCACCTCTGTAAATATGAAGGAGGGGAAACTCCAGTTGGAAAGAGCCTTCTCAGTATAATCCATAGGCCTTATCCAGGGTTCTCTAGAGAAACTAAACCAATGAGAGAGAGAGAGAGAGAGAGAGAGAGATTATAAGGAAATGGCTTGTGCAATGTGGCTAAACTATCCTAGGATCTGCAGTGTAAGTTCCAGTTCAGAAACCAATAGTCTTTTTTTTTATGGCTTTTTGGATCACACCCGCGATGCTCAGGGGTTCCTCCTGGCTCTGCACTCAGGAATTTACTTCCAGTGGTGCCCAAGGAACCATATGGGATACTGAGGATGGAACCCAGGTACAGTGCATGAAAAGCAAATGCCCTTCCTTGCTGTACTATAGCTCCAGCCCCTTTTTAAAACTTTTCTTCTTTTTTTCCACAGTCCAGCAGTCTTGATATCCAAGAAAAGCTGATATTTATTCGAGTCTGCATTTCCTGAAAAGAGAAGTACTGGGGCCTGGATCAGTAATAGCACAGGGGGTTAAGGCAGTGGCTGGGCAAACAGAAAAGGCTGCTTTGAATATCCAGTACCATACACAGTCTGCTGAGCCCTACCAGAAGTAAACCCTAAGTGCAGAGCCAGGAATCAAGTCTTAAATCCCCAGGCATGACCCAAGTACTCACTTCCCCAAAAAGAACACGACAGTGGAATTTGCTGAGTGATAATAGCACCTACAGAGCACAAGATTCATCATTCAAAGGATACTGTGGAGTCAACACTATTGACAGTAGCAGCTCTCACAGGGGAGCACCCTCAAGCCCTCCACCCAAAGCTCCCTGGTCTTCCTTTTCTTACACCAAGTCCTTGTTAGAGAATGATTGGAGGGTACAGCGTGTTTAAAACAGCCCGACATCCTAATAAATGCACCAAGCAGCACAGAGCCGTGAAAGCCTCGCGCTGGACTCTTATGTGTTGTGTCTACTGGCCTTTTCTGCTGTATTTCAGTATGTTTAAACCTTCCCCTTAGAGCTCCAGGGAGAGGGAAGGTGAGATCTCCAGTGTGCCATGATTCATACATGGGTCCCACAGAGAACGGGGTCCTGGCCTCTCTGCAGAGGGAACTGCTGCTTAGCTTTGTTCTTCGGTTTCTTAATGCTTTCCTCCTGCAAGGCTAGGTGGTCTCAAATGAGGGAGCGAATTGCCAGAAATCACAGCCTTGGAAAAGCAGAAACAATTGTGGAAATCTTCTAAAACTCTTCATTTCTGGGGAAACTGACCCCCACGTGGGTCATAGCTTGCTGGAGACCTCCCAGCCTCAGAGATGGGTAAGAAGCCAGGTGCATAGACACCTAAACCAGTAAGTTTTCCTCTATCCTGACACTTCCCACAAATACTGATCTTTAAATTCAGTCCTTCCAGAGGCCAGAGCACTTGCCTTGTGCTTGGATAACCCAGTTTTGATCCCCAGCATCACATTTGATTCCCAGAGCCAGGCCGACTGTGACTCTGAGTGCAGCAAGGAATAAACCCTGAGCACCACTGATTATGGCCACAAAAACAAAACAAACACAAAAGAGAAATCAGTTGTTCCAAGCTCTCACCTGCTAGATAAAGTACTCTTCTTGAGTTTTCTTTGTCTTAAATGATTTGAATGAATCACCTTGATTTTCATTTATAAAATTCCTAGTTTATTTCTTTCCTAGTTTTGCTTCTTTTGCAAAATTGTTATTTTTTATTGTGGTTGTTGGTTTACAAAGTGTTTGTGTTTTAGGGGTACAATTTTATACTCCTTCACAACCCAAATACTGATACCCCTTCACCACAGACCAGGGGACCGCCTCTCTCTCTGGGACTCTAAGTTTTGTGGTGAGAATCCAAGTCTTTGTTTTCATTTGCCTTTGTTGCTTTCTATTCCACACGAGTGAAATTATTCCATATTTATCTTTCGCCTACTGACTTGTTCCTCTTAGCATCACCCTCTCCTGTTCCATCCATGTTGTCTATTGCAAATGGCAAACTTTCAACTTATGGCTGAATAATATTCCAGGGTGTACATAAACCATGCCTTCTTCACTCACTCATCTGTCTTTGGGCACTTGGGTTGTTTCCAGAACTTGCATGGCAAACAGAGTTGCAATGCACATAAGTGCATATATCTTCTTGGATTAGTGTTTTTGTGTTCTTTGGATAGATGCCTAGGAGTGAAATGGTTGAATCGCATGGTGGGTCTATTTTTAATATTTGAGAAATATGATTTTTGCTCCCTTACATTAATTTTCTCCTTCAGGAGAGGGAAGTATAGAAATAAAGTAGTCAGCAAATCATAAATTTCCAACCAATGTGTTAAGTATCACAAAGAAGTACAAGGGACCAGGGGAGCTCAAAGGAGTGACTTAACCCATTGGGTCTTGGTCACATCATGGCATTCCTCATTGACTTCTTCATTCCTCATGTCTTATGTCTTAACTAAGTGTCCCCTTAGCTCCCTGTGCAGAACTAGTTCATGGTAGGTGACTAACATTGAAAGAAGTGCATGCAGAGATATGTATTATATGTATTATGCAGCATGTCTAGAAAATGCGACACTTTGCCTCCTTCTGAGATACAAATTTTTGCCTTTGGCACATGCCATGATTTTCAAAACCTGAGCTGCCATGTTTTCTTTGTGTCGTGATGTCCAGCTCCCCGTGGAAGGTCATCAGAAGAGCTGGATATCTCCGAAGGACTCCAGCAGGAGCCCTGGTGTTGCAGGCACTGCTGTCACATTGCATCCTGTGCCTTCCCCCAGGTCACTTCTCCATCTGTGCTACATGTGGGCCCCACCAGTGCCTCAGTCCTGGCCTAGACCATCATAGTGGTGAAAATCCAGGTGGGAAGCAGCGGGAAGAGCTGGGGGAGCTGGGAGGAGGGTTTATGGAGGACTTGGCAGTGAGGCCCCTCCTGCCATTTGTTCTGGTTCCTCCACAGTGACCACTGAGGCCGACAAAGACCTGATCTCTCCCTCCTGAAACAGGAGATTTGAGTCAACCCAAAACTTTCCTGAAGCTCTTTTGGGGATTAGGGGATGATCTGCTGTGCTCAAGGGCTCACATCTGACAGTGTTCAAGGGAGTTCTGTGGTGCTGGGGGATCAAACCCAGCTCAGCTGCATGCAAGGCAACCGCCTTCCCGCTGTCCTATTACTCCAGCGCATTTCATGAGGGTCTGGGGGCTGCAGAATGAATGAACTCTGTATTGAGTTTCTCCAAGAAGAACCTGGGGTATTGTAAGATTTGTAGGAATCAAATAAATCCTCATTTGGAGAAACTGAGGTTGGAAGCAGAAGGGCCTTGGCCCAAAGTGCCATCACCATGAGCTAAGACCAAGTCAATCACTTTCTTGCCTGCCAACTCTTCTACCAAGAAATAAAGAAAAAGGAAGGGAGGGAGACAGGGCGGGTGGGAGGTGTATCAGGAGGAAGTGATCTGCTTTTTGAGTAACGGGAGCTGAGGGTCCAGGGGTTCCCTTGGAAACATGGAATGTGTCTTATCATCCTATTTTAATGGCAAGAGTGTGGGGAGGGGGTACTTCAAGTCCCTTGGAATGTCAGGAAAACATCTATTAAATTCTAGTCGTCCAGGGGCCGGAGCCATAGTCCAGCGGGAAGGGCTTTTGCCTTGCGAGCTATCGACCTGGGTTCCATCCCCAGCATCCCATATTGTCCCCTGAGCACTGCCAGGAGCAATTCCTGAGTGCAGAGCCTTGAGTAACCCCTAAGCATCACTGGGTGTGACCCAAAAAGAAAAAAAACAAATTCTAGTCTTCCAGGAGTGCCGCCAGCATCCATGTCTGCAGCTGTGGACTCAACCCCTTACCCTGCTCCACCAAATCCCTGCATATCTCCCAGGAGATGCGCCAGGCAGCAAAACCTCACGAATGACAGTGCCACTGCTGAAAACCCCAGAGCACCCGTAGGAGGTGGGTGGGCGGATACCTCCAAACCAAGGCTCCTGCAATCTCTCGTGCCCACCACAACCTAGCCAAAGGCTCCCTTCCACCGCCTCGCCAATATTCTCTGCACAGACACTATCTCCAAATAATTTTACGTACTGCCCAGGCTGAGAACTCGGGTGGAGTTGGTTTTTTTCTTTCTTTTCTTTTTTTTTTTTGAGTCTAGCTGGGCAGCCTCTACCCTACCTCCCATACTTCCGGAAGTCTCAACAGCCCCATCTGCTGTCTTATCAACTCTTTGGCCCAGACCATAGATCTGGAAACGACACCTACTGAAGCAACATAAAACTTAATCAATTCTTAGACAAGGACTTACCAACCTGGCAATCAGATATAGCAATGGTCATAAATTGACTTTCTAGATGTATTGATACTAATAATGCAAAAGTTGTTATCTGATCCATTTTAATCCTAGAATTGTATTTACAGTTGCTGCTCTTTTCTACATTAAATTAAAAAGAAATAGATTCCAGTCCTCAAATCCGTCTGTCACAGAAAAGATGAGCTCTGGGAGTGTGATTTGGGGGGGTTCCTTGGGACCCACCATGAAAAAAACTGGGAGGAATAGTCAGAATTGACAAGGATAACCAGAAAATGGATAAATTTACCACTGCCTATCCTGCTTGGTTAAGGAGCCGGATTTGGGGGGTCAGAAAGATAATGCAGGGGATAGGGTACTTGCCTTGTATGCAACCAACCTGAAACATTTTTTGATGTTGAATCAAAGTTAGATAGACCTTTACAAAAGCTGTTGATAATTGGGTTTCAGTCATACAGTGTTCCAGCACCCTGTCCCTCCACCAGTGCCCATTCCCCAGCACCAATGGGCATCATTTCCCTCCCATACCCCCACCCCATGCCTGGCTCTATACCAAACACACTTCTCTCTCTCTCTCTCTCTCTCTCTCTCCTCTCCCTCTCCCTGCCCCTGCCCTCTCTCTCTCTCTCTCTCTCTCTCTCTAAGGTTCTCATGTTTATCCCTTTACCTATTCTAACACCCAGTTCTTGTCTAGGTAATGATTTCTAACTATGATTGTATTATTGGTCAACTTGGTTTTGATCCTTCCCCGAGCCTCACCAGGATTGATGCCTAGAACAGAGTTAGGAGCAAGCCCTAGTACCACCCACAAGGTATGACCTAAAGCAAAACCTAACAAAAATAAATGGATTGTTGGAGCCTGGGAGCTATCACAGGAGTAAGGAGCATTTGCCTGGCACATGAAAGGCCCCAAGTTTGATCCCAAGCAACTTTGACATGTGTAGCCCTAAGTGTCCTCCAGCACAGCTGACTGGGCTCAAGCATTGAGCCTGACTTGGTTGACTGAGTATTGCTATAAGTGACCCCTGAGCTCTCTGAGCACTGTTTGAGAGCCCCGTCCCCATCCCCACACAAGAGAAAAACACTGGAGCCACAAAGAGGGGGGCCTGGGGGAGAGGAGCTGAGAGGAGGGAGAACCACATGGGGCTGTCACGGGCTTTAGGCTCCAGGGAGTTGTCAATCCAGAAGGCTTGTCCCTCGTGAGACCCAGACACCACCCCTGGCCTGCTCCAGGGTTTGCCCCCAGGGGGCAATGGAAATGCTCTCTGGCCCCTGCAGCTAAATGACCACAGCCTCATTGCTCAGACCCAAGTGCTCCTCACCCCAGCACCCATGGGTCTGCGACTACTTTGCTGGTGACCCAGAAAGAGAGAAAGTGCAAGGGCATTATGGGACCTGCTTTCACAAGGCCTCTGGCCCCCCCCCTCCTATCTTGTGGACCATTTAGAGAACAGGAACTTAAGTGCTGGGCCCAGACACTTGACTTTCACTCAGCTCTCCCTCCCATCCCAGCAACCCACAAGCATCCAGCACAAAAAGGGTCTAAAAAATGAAATACGCAAAAATTCAATAGAGAGATACAGAGAGACATAGAGATGCAGAGAGAGATCAACCAAAGACTTCGTTTCTGATTATTTTACTTTTGTTTTTGAGTCATACCTGATGATGTTCAGGGCTCGCTCTGCTCAGGGATCACTCCTGGGAGGGCTCAGGGGACCCTATGAGGTTCAGGGGATGAGCCCAGGTCAGCCGAGAGTGAGGCAAGTGCCCTGCCCGCTGGACTCTCACTGGCCCTCACTTTGAAGGGCCTTAACTGCAGGACGTACCCCAGGGTTTCCCTGGACCAGTGTGAGCCCCAACACCCCCCACAGGACAGCGGAGGAACTGCAGAGCCTGGTTTTCCCCAGGAGCTGTTGAGGGGCCAGGGGTGCCTTGGCCCTGGAAGCAGATGGTTGGCACCCCGAGGTGGATGTTTATGCGAGAACACCCCCTTAGCAGGCAGCTGGCCCTGGTGATGAGGGAAGCCAGCCTCTCCTTTCTAGGGGGTTCCCAGAACGGAAAACAACATTGTTCTAGGTCCTCAGTGACCCCCAACACTTGCTTTCGTCCATGGGTGGGTGTGGGGGCCCCAGCTGACCCAGCCTGGTGCTAACTGATGAGCAGAGGTGTATTTCTGAGCCTGGGGACCACTATGTAGGGAGCAGAAGCAAGCGGCCAGGCTGGGTTCCCCAGATCAGGGTATAAGCACGGACCCACAGGCACAGGGGTAGGGGGCAGTTGGGGGGGAGACACTGAAGCTTCTTATCTCAGTTTATTCCCTCCAGCTTCCGCCTCTGCTCTCCGGCCCCACACTTGCTGCCCCTGCTTTGCTCCCGGTAATCTCTTCTGCAGGCCTGGCCCAGGCTGTATTTGTCACCACACAGGATTTCCGCGGCCATAACCTCGCGCCCCTCGGTCCACATAGGCGGCGCTTGGCAGAGAGGGAGAATTCTAATCCAGCTCGAGAATACGGCTGTGGGGCCGGGAGATAGCACAGCCGGGAGTGCGTGTGCCTTGCACGTGGCCGACCCAGGTTTCATCCCCAGCATCGAGTATGGCTCTGAGCACCGCCAGGAGTAATTCCTGAGTGAGAGGCACGAGAAACCCCTGAGTGATGCTGAGTGTGAACCAAAAATGACCAAAAAGTGACTGTAGGGTGTCCCCCTCCTCCTGCCCCCCCATTACAAGCAGCTCCCCCAGGGAGACAGCAGATAAACGGTGAGGGGCTGCAACCTCACAGCGCCCCAGTCTGGGGGTGGGGCGAGGCGGGGGGGCAGAGGCCTCCCTCACAGGCCTCCAGGTACTACGGGGAAGGAGTTCAGTATTCCTGATGCTCCATCCCAGATGTCACACCCAAAGAAATGTGCCCTCAAAAGAGACCAGAATCCTGGTTGTTCCCTTCTCATTGATGCCTGTTGAGCATTAATGAAAGGACACACCCCACCCCCACCCCATAAGCAACACACTCATTAAGTGCTATAAGGAGATATACTGGAGCAATCAATGACCTGATCAGTAAGTTACCCCCTTCCTATCTATGGCCCCCTTGGTACAGCCCATCTTCTTCCCAGCCTTTGCCCTGCCACACTGCTCTGACCTCTAACCCTTCCAATCCCTTTTGATCCTCAGAGTTTATTTTTTAGAAGCTGAACTCCACCGCCTAAGAACTATGACAGGGCTGAAGGCACTTGCCTTGTATGTGGCCAGCTCTAGTTTGATCCCCAGAACTGAATATGGTGCCCTGAGTCCTGCCAGGAGTAACCCCTGAGCACAGAGCCAGGAGTAAGCCCTGAGTACACACACACACACACACACAAAGACACACACACACACACATACCACCACCAAAAATTAAAAAAATAAGAGAGACCAGAGCAATAGTACAGCAGGTTGGACATTTCTCTTGCATGTAGCTGACTGGGTTCAATCCCCAACACCCCATATGGGCCCCTAAGCCTGCCAGGAATGCTCCCTGAGTACAGAGGCAGGAGTAAGCCCTGAGCAACTGCCGGGTGTAACCCAAAAACAAACAAAACCAGATAAGGAGCTGGGTTTGGTGCCTAGGAGATAGTACAGCAGGCAGAGCACTTGCCTGGTGTGTAGCCCACCCAGGCTCAGGGATCTCCAGTACCCCATAAGGTCCCTGGAGCAACAGAAGTGATTCTGAATGCAAAGCCAAGAGTAACCCCTGAGCATTGCCAGGTATGGCCCCAAATGAACAAAAATAAAAAGAAACTGGATTGTGCAAACAAAACCAGATATGCTCAGTGCAACAGAACAGAGACCCCAGAGACAGCTATGTACAGGGACAACTGAGGAAAGTGCTGACAGTTTACATGGAGCAAGAAAAATCTCTTCTATCAATGGTGTTGGGAAAACGCACTGGCTAAGTGCCAGAGGCTGAAACCAAATAACTGTCTCACACCATGGGATGTGGGGGATGTTAAATGAAAATGGATGGAAGACTCTAAGGCCAAATCCACAAACTCTGTAGAAGAAAGTTTGGATGATAAGATGCTTGAAATGTCTTAGAGATTTTTGGTTCATTTGTTTTGGGGGTCACACCCAGTGGTGCTCAGGGCTTACTCCTGACTCTGCACTCAGGGACCACTTTGGCAGAACTTGGAATGTAGGGGATTGAACCCTAGTTGGACCCTTTCAAGGCAAAGCCCCAACCTGCTTTACTATCTCTCAGGCCCTTAGAGATGGGTTTAAAATTAAATTCCAGTGCCAAGGGACAGAAGAGTAAAGATAAACAAATGGAATTTCCTGCTTTGTTTCTGTTTCTTCAATATTCTGACAAAACTTGAAAAGTACTGACATTAAAGGTTTGGAAGAATTCACAAGTGAGTCAATCTGGGCCTGGGCTTTTGTTTTGGGGAAGACTTTCAATAACGATTTCAATTTCCTTGATAGTGACAAGTCTTCTTGAATTAGTCTTGGAGGTTATAGGAATCCAGGAATTCAAAAATGGGGAGAAGAGAGGAATAGAAACTTCCTCAAAGAAGAGATTCAAATGGTTAAAAGTCATATTATAAAATGCTCTTCATCACTAATCATGAGGGATATGCAAATCAAAACAACAATGAGATATCATCTGCATCACATAGCCAAAAGAGCAAGAACAACCATTACTGGAGTGAATGTGTGTGTGGGGGGGGAGGGGTGAAATTGATTCATTCTTTGCTGGTAGGAATGGCAACTTGTTCAGTCTTTTTGAAAACAGTATGGAAATTCATTTAAAAAATATAAACTGGGCTCCCATTTGACCCAAGCAATATCATCTGGGAATATACCCAGGGAGGGCCAAAAACACACAGAAAAAAACACCATTTGCACTTGTATGCTCATTTGCAGCACTATTCACAGCAGCCAGAATCTGGAAACAACCTGAATGCCTGAGAACAGACAACTGGATAAAGAAACTGTGGTACATCTACACAATGGAATACTATGCAGCTGCAGCTGTTAAGAAAAGTGAAATCACAAAATTTTCCTACAAATGGATGGACATGGAGCGTATTATGCTGACTAAAATGAGTCAGAAGGAGAGGGACAGATATAGAATGACTACATTCATTTGTGGGATATAAAAATGCATGCGAATAATATTCAAGAATAGGGAAAACAGGGCCCAGTAAGATTGGCCAATTGGAATCTACCATAAGTGTGTGGGGGCAGAGGGTAGATGAGAAGGGACCAGTTTGACAATAGTAGTTGGAAATGGTCACTGGACAAGAATTAAGTGTCAAAAGTAGATAAAGGGATATACATGATAACCCGTCAGTACCTGTTTTGCAAATTGCAAACCACAATGCCCAAACAGGGAAAGAGAAAGAGAGAAAGACAGAGACAGAGAGACACAGAGAGAGAGAGAGACAAAGAGAGAGGAAAAGTGCCTGTCATAGAGGCAAGTTGCAGGTTGCAGCAGGAGGTGGGTGATGGTGGGAGGGAAATTGGGGACATTGGTACTGGTGGAGGGATGGGTGCTGGAACACTGTATGACTGAAACCCAATCATGAACAGCTTTGCACTGGTTTATCTCAAGGTGATTCAATAAAAAAATTATTGAGATTATAATAAACTGAAACACTCTGTATCATAAAAGAAACCTGCGCTGAAACAAAAGGCATCTGCAGGGGCCAGAGCGATAGCACAAAGGGTAGGGTATTTGCCTTGCTGCACGACCAACCCAGGTTCGATCCCCGGCATCCCATATGGTCCCCGAGCACCGCCAGGAGTAGTTCCTGAGGGAAGAGCCAGGAGTAACCCCCTGAGCATCGCCGAGTGTGACCCAAAAAAGGAAAAAAAAAAAGGCATCTGCAGAGATAGGGAAAGTATTTGCACATTCTAAGCCTGACATGGTGTCGGTATTTGCACATTCTAAGCCTGACATGGGGTCGGTATCAAAATTGACAGAGAACTCATAAAACTCAACACCCCAATTGATTACAACTTGGGCAAAAGAACTAAATAGATGTTTTTTTGCAAAGGGACACGCAGAAGGTCCATAAGAAGGTACAAAGTTGTTTTCATCTCCTATTATCAGGAAAATGCAAGCTAAACAACAGTGAGCTCTCGCCCCACACCTGTGAGTACAGCTGTTCTCCCAAAGACAAGAGAAACTTAGGAGAGAGGATATGACAAACAGAGATACAGAACAATGTACCCTGTCAGTGGGAATGTGAGTTGCTGGAGCCGCTATGAAAAGCAGTGAGATTGCTGCAGAAATGAAAAATAAGCGGGACCAGAGCGATAGCACAGCAGGGAGGGC
>JAJIBD010010137.1:0-27432 GCA_021461705.1 Cryptotis parvus | reverse complement strand
GCTCTAGTCCAGCAGTTGTCTCCAAATCACATTACATGTTCCAGCCCATCTGATTTTCGATGCTTTGGCAAAAGAGACAGCAATCTCTGGGATTCTGGAATAGCGACGGAGGTCAGAACTCCGATTCCTTCTCTCACTTGAGTGAGGCGGCATATTCCAAGCATAGCTCTTTTGATTCCCTCTCTGGGAGACCCGAATAGCATTCTCATCCTGCTTTGTAGGGCCCAGGTCTCAGAGACATATGTTAATGCAGGGAGAAACGTGGAAGGAGACACTGAGGAGATTCGAAGCACAATAGCACAGTGGTTTAGTGGGAGAACTCTTTATAGTTGGAGAAGGGGAGAACAGAAAAATCCAAAACCAAACTTCTCGGCGTCATGCTTGCATGTCTCAAAAGTCAATTTGCAATGAGTGCTGGTCCTTACAAGAATGTTTTTATCCTCTCTGAGCTGATGCTTGGACTCAGGATATATTTGTAACCAACTTCCAGAGCTTTCCTCAGTCAATAAGGGCATGTGCCATATTTTAACTAGGGTCATCATGTTTAAGTTTATGCATCTTCAGTGATATGGTCAAACATACATTAAGTCCTAACCAGTATGAGGAGAATATTATTGTCTAATATTGTAGGAGAAAGTGAGAGCCTTGGGTTTTGCTGCAGGTCTGAGTCGTCCCTGAGGCAGTGTTTGTGAAGGGTTAGCGCTGTTTGCTAACGCTCTTTGACTGGTCGGGTGCACCTCTCGACCTTTCTGTATACAGTCATGGAGTTTTCAGTACAAAAGAACATTGTCAGTGACTAGTAGTAACCTTGAGACCATTTGACTTATATTATGCTTTTACTGTGCTGGTGGCCAACAGTATGTTATTTTCAGGATGGTGGGAAGTTTTCATCACACATTTATGAGCATTTCCTTTTTTATTAATTGTGATTGTTCTGTGGTGTCCAAGTGGAAAGAAGCAGCAAAGGTTATGTAGGCACTTAAGTCACATTAATGACTTAATGAGTGGCCCCTCCCCCCCCCCACTGGCTGAGTGTTATTTCTAATTAACCATTGAAGGCTTCATTTTGAAGTAGGGGAATAACATTAAACTTACCAGAGCTGACATGATAACTTGAGATATGTTAGATACAGAGAAATTCGTTATGGAATTGGAATCCTCTAGAAATATAGTTCTGTGACTGAAGGGCTTTTTTTCTGGAAATTAGCTGTTTGGTGATCTCCTCTAATATCCAATTTAAGTCAAAAAAAGGAGAAGTGTGTCATGTTGCTTTTTCACTTTCAAAAGACAAACATTTAAAAGATAACATTGGGGCCGAGCGATAGCCCAGCAGGTAGGGCGTTTGCCTTGCATGCGGCTGGCCCATGCTGGCCCAGGTTTGATCCCCGGCATCCCATGGTCCCCGAGCACCGCCAGAGTAATTCCTGAGTGCAGAGCCGGGAGAAACCCCTGAGCATTGCCAGGTGTTGACCCCAAGAAAAAAAGCAAAAAAAAAAAAAAAAGAAAGATAACATTGTTTTTCAGATAGGAACCATAGAAATAATACCAGGATGAAAATACTATGAAGAGAACTTGAGCAAGAGTATTATGATTAATATTCCAAAGAATTAAAAGTATAAACCAGGGACCAGAGGTATAGTACAACGTGTAGTTCATTTGCCTTGCAATGTGGCCAACCGGGTTTGATCCCCAGCATCCCATATGACTTCCCCCCACCCCTGAGCACCATCAGGAGTAATTTCTGAATGCAGAGTCAGAGAGTAAACCCTAAGCATCACTGGGTGTGACCAAGGAAGCAATTATATGTCATATATATATATATACTAGAGAGTCTTCTTTCAGCTAAAAGCTGAAATTTATATTTATATATAAATATATGGATTTATATATTTCATTTATATTTATATATAAATATAGATATAGATACCTACATGTAGGTATAGGATATAGATACCTACATTAGGTATCTATATCTATCTATCTATCTATCTATCTATCTATCTATCTATCTATCTATCTATCTATCTATCTATCTCTATGTATCTATCTATCATCTATCTATCTATCAGGCCATTTAGTGGGTTGCATCGAGATTGGGGAAAATAGTGACCAGCACAGCCTTGGACATCTTGGTTATGGAACCTGGCTCTTTTTCTAGTTTCTTGGGACCCATGGGAGAGATATGGACCTGGGGTCCTTGACTGTGTTTAAACTCTTTTCAAGTCATGTTTGTTTTGTCAACTGGGCTCATTTCCAGCCCATATTTTCTAGCAGCTTAGCAAAGCCGAAGCTCCTGAGAGATAACACAGATATTTGAGAAGTTTGGTTTGTTTGCTGATTGCGTGTTCTCAATGTATTTCCTATATCCTGAGTTTAGACCAAATTCCTAGCGATAGGCTATTTTAGTCTGTCCTTCCTTGTCACTTTTCCCATGAAAGTGGTTGAATTATTTTGGGGGCTCAGTTCCGTGAAGTTCACCTGCCCTGTTGCTCATGGGAATGAGAGACTTTTCCACCCGCTCCCCCTAAATCCCACTGGTCCATAGGAGATGTGGAAGGGCAAACTGTATCTAAAATCTTTATGCAGTGCCCTCAAAGTGCTTTTAGCTGAAAGAAAACAGCAATTTTCTCAAAGCCCAGGTATCCAGGTACTTTTCTTCTTCTGCAAAGTGTTCTTCCTGCAGATCAGAACAGGTA
Organism: Cryptotis parvus; assembly: GCA_021461705.1. NCBI lineage: Eukaryota > Metazoa > Chordata > Mammalia > Eulipotyphla > Soricidae > Cryptotis > Cryptotis parvus. The sequence continues at coordinate 24,736 of JAJIBD010010137.1, read as the reverse complement.
AAAAGCAAAATATGCTGGAGGGTGGAACCAGGTTCTATCTTTTTTTCTCTGGGTGAGTCTTTGAGTCACTCTATTAGCTCCAGATAGGCTTGGTCCCTGCAAGTTATTTCATAAAAAGTTGTAACTATGATAGAAAGTTGCTAATGACTCAGGAAAAGTGTACTACTAAATGTGTTCTTTTTTCCCTTTTGTTATTGGGCCACACCCAGTGGTGCTCAGTGATTACTCTTGGTGATTGTTTGGAGACCAGGTGGTTCTGGGGATTAGTCCCATCCACCCTGTGCACCAAGCATGCTCTAGCCCTTGGTACTATCTCCTTGGCCTATGCACATGAATTTCATTAATCCCCTTAGGGCTCCTACACCCTTCCTTTTACAGGCTCTGCCTTTGAATGGAATCTGTCTTAAAACTAAATAAATAATAAGATCTTATTTTTCATGAAAATCCATTCCTATCCACAATCAAGATAGATGGGTTCTTCTTAGATACTTGATTAAAAAAGACTTGTTCAGTTCTACCTAACTTTCAAGTGTGCAGTTTTATTTCTATGTCCTATAGTTTTTCTTCCCTTCTGTAAATTTTCCGCCATCTTTCATGTCATCATCTACTTTTTTGGCAGCTTTAATATGTGATATTTGTATTCCAGCCATACTGTTCTTGTCATTTCTTTTCTATTATCTTTCGTTAGTATGTTTGCCACTTCTCTAGCTGTTCTCTGATATGACTGTTGTTACAATTGTTTCTTCAGTGCCAAAGTATGTTAACTCAACTTTGAAGTTAGCCCAGTGTATTTATAAGGTCTCTCTTGCCTCTGAAGCTCCACATTTTCTTTCTCCTCTCACTGTCACTGTATCACTGTCTTCCTGTTCATCGTCGATTTGCTCGAGCGGGCACCAATAACATCTCCATATGTCCTGTCTCATGCAAAGTAGAGCCCAAGGGCACCTGCTTTGCTCCAGGAACATAAAGAGCCTCAAACCATTCCATCAGGTCATGGGAATGAGGTCTATAATTGTTACTGGTATCTGGCATATCAAATACGACACGGGTAGCTTGCCAGGCTCTGCCGTGTGGGTAGCATACTCTTGTAGTCATCTCAAAATCCAGCATTTATTGATGAACCACGCGGCTGCTTGGGGCCGCGCAAGCCGAGCTGTGATAAGGCTGGACTGCTGGGTGGAGGTCTGACGAGGAGGAAGTCGGATGTGGAAAATGGAGGTCCTCATGGAGTGGGGATCGTCTGGCTTTGTGAGGCTCTGCTGGGGTGGCGGGCCAGGGCTAGAACCTGCCATCCCTCCCAGGCACCTCATGAGCGGCTGGGCACAGTGAGATCCAGTAGCAGCTCTGCCCCATGTCTGTCTCTCATTTCTCCTCTCATTTCTGCTAATATGTACCTCTCTGTTCTGGAGCCATTACTTTTTAATCTTTTGTCAAATAAGTGGCCTTTTATTGATAGCATTTGGTGTAGAAAATGGTACAAGTCATTCCTATTGACATTGCTCTGGTGTTCTGATTTTCAAAATCAGGGCCTGGGGACCGAGCAATAGTACTGTGGGTAGGGTGTTTGCCTTGCATGTGCCTGCCATGAGTTTGATCCCAGTATCCTATATGGTCCTTTGAACACTGCCAGGAGTAACTGCTGAGAACAGAGCCAGGAGTAATCCCTGAGCGGTGTGACCCAAAAAGAAGAAAAAAAAATCCAGCCCTGTGCATAGTTCTCTATGCAGTGAAGAGGCCATGTAATTCTTTATAATCCAGGTCTTCATCTCTGTGAATGCAGAGTATGTTTACCCTTGTTTTCTAGTCAGCATGTCACACTGTGGCCTAGTTTTGAGTTTTCAGAAACCTGAAGATTGTCGTAATACTTACAAGGCACTAGATACTTTCTATCAGGCACTTTTCATAAATTAGTTCTAAACTATATTATATGGAACATGCAGTTAAGACATATAGCATATGTATCAGTTTTCCAAGACCATGCAGTTAGTAAAAACCAAAGCAGAGTACTTTTTTCTTTTTTTAGATTTAAAAATATTTGGCACAGATTTCTGAAGCCACTTTTCTTCATCCTACATTCCAATGCTGCACATTTCAGATTGTTATACATCTTTACGTGCTGTTCCAATTGTGCTGATTCCAGCCCATTTTGAGGAGTTGATTTTGTCATGCTATCAGATTTCTATCCTTTTCATAGCTTTGCATGCTCCACTGACCTGATATATTTTTTTCTGTATCTGCTGGAACCCTCGCCCTTCCCGTCCCTTAGTTGCTATTGTTGTTCTGATGCCATGGTGCTTGCCAGCAGCGATACATCTGAGTTGCAGAGCCTGCCCGTGGTCAGACTCCTTTCCGCAGTGCTCTCCCATGGCTCACGCGCCCTGGTCTAATTGCTCACATCTTTAGTTACGGTGCTCTTCAGGGTCTGCACACCTCATAGTGACTTAGACATCCTGACCGTGAGCCAGAGATCACACACTCTGTTGTGGCCATGGGATCTCACCAGTACAGCTGCTGGACTGTGTCTGGTGCAGGTGGGAGTAGCAGGGACTGAACTTGTAGGCTTGTGCTTGCAAAACCAGCGCTCTCACCAATCATTTTGGTAACATGGTAAGAACTTAGGTGAGTTGCCCACATGCAGAAGCTTCCTGGGAGGACTACTCTTGGCTCATAAAGACATTTTGGATGAAGTTGGTGCTCAGGCTCTATTTGAATGTAGGTGTCCAGCCTGTATTTCTATATTGCCCACTAGAATGCAGTGTGGGCCAGAGAGGAATTGAGGTACTTGCTCTTCATGCCACTAACCTGGTGGGGTTCTTGGCACCTCATGGTTCCAGAGCAATGTGTGGAGCAAATCCCTGCATATAGAGTTAGGAGGAGCCACCAAGCACTATTTGATGTGGCCCTCTTCCGCTCCCCATCAGAAGAAGAATCAGTTCAACCAAATCAACAAGGGTAAAAGTACTATATATAGATCCCATGCAAATTACAAATAGAACAAAACACAGTCTGCTGGGGAGGAGCTCTGAGCAGACAAGTAGTTGGAATCCCATGTTCCGCAGGGAAAATACAGGATGTGAGCTGTGAGCAGTCAAGTAATTGTGTTCCACGGGAAAATACAGGATGTGTTTTCTCTCAGATAAATGAAGACCAGACACATTCACAGTGTCTCTTGCTGGGGAAATAGATCACACAGCATCTCAGTTGAACCTTAAGGGGCCACTGTAAAGGGACTCAGAGGTTATGGCCTTCCTTGGTAGCGAAGGACTTTCAAAGGGTTTTGTATACAGAAATCTATGTTGGCTCAGGAAGCAGGGCTGCCTGGAGGAACTGTAGTGTATGAACGTGTTGGAGGGTTGCATCATGGACAAAGTGGGGTACTTTTGTCCTGATATGGAACTTGGACTAGTCTATGTTGCCAGGAATTTATCCATTAGTTCCAGGGATAGTCTATCCCTGGCACTAGAGTCTCATAGGCTCAGGGATCAGATATGGGTGGAGGGCTTAAATCTTGCTGTGTGACTGACCAACTATGTCAGGTAATTTGATAAAACTTTGGTTTACCTATCTGCAAAAAAATTATTTTCAAGGCCTCCCTGACCCAGCCCAACACCCTGAGGGCTGCTCCTTGTCGGGCCTGAAGGATAAAAGGCCCAAGCAGCGCCGACACCTTTTGCTCGCTAGCTCACTCCCAGTTATCTCAGTGGTTCCCCATTGCCTGTGGTCACAGAAAACTCAAGACTTCGAGGGGCCCCGTGGCCTTGGGCTATCCATGCTCCAGCCCCACCTGGGCCTGGGTCCCCCTCCCACCCTCCCTTTATCTGTCCTGAGGAGAGGGCCATTTCCCCTGAATGCTAAGCTTTCTGGGCTCAGTTTTGATTTGGGGGCACATCCAGAGGTGCTCAGATGTCATTCCTGGAGCTGTGTTAGGAGTCACTCCTGGTGGTGCTCGGTGGACCACATGGGGTGTCGGGGATCAAGCCAAGGTCGGCTGTAAACAAAGCAAGCACCCTACCAGCTGCACTGTGGATGCGGGCTGCCCTGTGCTCCTTTAGACGAGCTTGTACAAGGCTCGCTGGGACTCGTCCTCTACCTATATGCAAATGAAAGTATCAGCTGCCTTTTACGGATTAACTGCTCTGCTGAGGGGCTTATAAAACATGTGGTTGATACTGAATGGATGATTTTTTTTTAGATTTATTTATTTTTAATATTTTATTATACCACCGTGAGATATACAATTACAAAGATGTTCATGTCTGGGTTTCGGTCATACATTCCTCCACCAGTGCCCATTTCCCACCACCAATGTCCCCCATTCCCTCTCCTCTCCCCTAGCCTGCCTCTATGGCGAGTTCTTTTCTTTTCTCTTTCTCTTTCTCTCTCTCTTTCTCTCTCTCTCTTTCTCTCTTCCTTCTCTTACACACTGTGTATTGCGATACATCCATTTAGAGGTTATCATGTGTGTCTTCTTGCCTGTATTCAATACTCAGTTCTAGGCTGCTATTATCACTTACAACAATTGTTAGCACACTGTTCCTTCTCTGTCCCACCCAACCTCTGACTCCCAGACGCTTGTGGTGGATTTCACTTTGCATTTTTCTTTTGTCACTTGAGGCAAGTTCATTGCTTTGTGGGTAAGTGTTCTCTCTCTCTCTCTCTCTCTCTCTCTCTCTCTCTCACACTTCACACACACACATACACACATGCACACACACACGTAAACACACACACAAATCCCATTAAAGAACACAACTCAACAGTCTTGTTTCTATACAAAATTCTCTGTTGCTGATGGAATAGTAAGAGCTTAATACTCTAGCCAGGAGCTTTTCATACACAGCTGAAGAAATGTGATTCTGGCTTTTATAACCTTCAACTTCCTTTTCATCACATGAAATGTCCGTGAAACACACATCCTGCAAATGGAAGGTTAATAGAGGACCTAGCTACATGTAAGATTTGATATTTCAGGACGCTCTGAAGTTGTGCTTCTTTAGATTCAATTCAAGATCAAAGAATTGCCTGGGTATTGTAACATGCAGCTTCAGACAGCGGGGAAGTTTAAAAATAGGAACTCTTAACTTCAAACTTGGGAGAAGTGTTGATTGAAGCTCAGGGCAAGGACTTTTTGTTTCTGTTTCTGATGTATCTAAATGGTCCATATAAAGGCTGTATCATTACCTATGATGATAAGACAGTTGCTGAGGGAAAGGAAAAGGATTGGGTCTGTAGACACAAGTTTCGGTTATGGAGCACTTGATTATGGGTCCATACTTTCACATTCTGCCTAGGTCTCAGCACCCCTATTTGGCTACTGATCTCGGTTATCCTCTCCTCATCCTGTGTCATCCTCAGCCTTGACTGCGCTGCCCGGTCACCTTGAACACTAAGAACACCAATACTGAGGGATCACACCACAGTGGGAGTCAGTTGGTAGGGGGCCAGTCATTAGTGTTTCAAATGGGAATCCTGGGCTGATAATTGGCTTAGAGACTATCAGCCCCATGGGTGAGAGGAACTTAAGGAGATATAGAGAAGCCATTTGTGGCTCAACGTGGCTATGATTATCTCTGTTGTCTGGCCTGGACAAGGTTTGACTTTTTGTCTGTAGTTTGGTTTTCTCCAGCAGTGCTCGGGGCACCTGGGCCACTCCCTACGATGCTTGTGGTGAAACTGAAGTAATACTGCTGCTGAGGGAGAAAAGTCCATGATTATGCTGGGGGCCACCAGGATCACAACCAACAGTGCTCTGTGTGTGTGTGTGTGTGTGTGTGTGTGTGTGTGTGTGTGTGTGTGGTGGGGTGGGTATGGGGTAACTTTCTATATATGGGATCAGACTCAAGTCTTGAGTAAGGTATGGGTTTCTCTCCTTTGAACTAGCTCGCCAGCACTATGGCTATACATTTTTTGAAGCAAGTTTCACTACTTGTTTCAAAGACCAAACCCCCTTTAACTTTAGTTCTAATGACAAGAGTCCAGCTCTCTTTCTTTGAGCTCATGATGTATCATTTTGTCTAGAAGACAGGAACTCTTCTTTTTAGTTTATTTTCCTTTGCTCCTGAGGAATTAAAAATTGGAGCCTTACTCTGTGAATTACCTCTAGAGTTGCTGAAATAAATAGTTGTTCTATTTAGCACTTCCCGTCCTCTGTCAGTATTTTCACCTAGAGTGCACACATGTTTCCTTTAGGTACACTGAGAAGGTTCTGTTATAAATGTAGCTTTGCTTCTGATTTACTTAACTGCATGTTCTGAGTGAGGCTGGGCCTTGTCTGGTTTCCTGGTTCATTTAAGTGCATGTTCCGAGTGAAGCTGGGTCTTGTCCTGCTTCCCCAAGTGTGTTTTAGTTGAGAAACTTGTGCTGTTTCTTTTTTTTTTTTTTTTTTTTTTGTTTGGGTCACACCCGGCAACGCTCAGGGGTTACTCCTGGCTCTGCACTCAGGAATTACTCCTGGCGGTACTGGGGACCATATGGGATGCCGGGATTCGAACCGGGCCGGCACAGGCCGGCGTGCAAGGCAAACGCCCTACCCGCTGGGCTATCGCCTCCGGCCCCCATTGTGCTGTTTCTTGATCCCTAGTCTTCATCATCCCTTCCCCTCTGCTCTAACTGTTGCTAACTGAATCTTAAAGGTATTGATTTAAATGAATCCATTTTGAAGATGGGCTTTAAGCTCCTGCACAGTGAGGCCACACCTGGTCCTTTTGAGAATGTTGATAAATATCTTTCCATTGAGTCCAGTGATTTATTAGGTAAGAATTCCTGTTCAATATGAGCCATTCCTATAAACTCCTCCATCTGGTGCATTCAGGTCAGTGCATAATAAACTGGGCTCATCATTGGTCTACTGGAAGTGACTTGAATATTAATGACTTGCTTTGGGTAGATTTAATTTTATTGCAATTCTTCCTTTATACCCAGACTATTTCATTACTTTATGTTTCCTCCAGAAAGCCAAGTATCAGGATCTGTAGATGCTTACTTACTCTTTTATTAACCTAGAAGGAGGAAGTACAGAGCTCACCTAAAGGTCACAGGAAGATAGGAACGAATTAGAGCTTCCATTTCAGACTCAATGACATATTTCTTACATATTGTGCTTAATACTTTCTCAATTCTAGCTGATGTCAAGGCTTAGGAGAAAAACACTGTTGAATAAGTAAGGCTTTTATTTATTGTTAAAACCGGGAAACGAGGAAATTCCCTGGTATCATTTATAGGAGGCGAGAGAGATGTGGAAGGAACCAAACTAATTTTGAAAATTCTTTTAATATTCAAAGTATTCTGGCACTTTGATGCAGTAATTTGAGGAGAAAGTCCCCATTGGCTCCATTGAAAAATTCATATGTCCAAAAACTAAATCCATGGCAAATCAATTACTCTTTAGGAGTGAATTTATTGCATAATTTCTATCATTGGCAGTCTCCTAAAGTATATTTATATGTGAATCAAATTTGTAGCATGTATAACTCTCTCTCTCTCTCTATATATATATATATATGTGTGTGTATATATATATATATAATATTTCCATGGACATGTTTGTAATCTGTGGTTTGGGGGCAACATAGTAAAAAGACTTATTTTAGTAACAGTGGGAGGATGTTGCTGATCTTCCAGGATTTAATTGTTTTGTAGTAAATGTTTTCTGTTATTGTTGTGGGTGTGATGTGGGTGGGAGTTACAATCGGGTTATGGTTTGGTTCTCAAAAAAGTCACTAGATAGTTTTGAGAGGCTCTTTTCTATCACTTGTTCCTTTCTGATGGAAAGTCTGATGTGGCAATTTCAGGAAAGGCAGACTGCATTGAGAACTTTAGGGGAGAAATCCAACTGAATCAGCCTATGGAGATCATCCTTTGGGGAAGGCAGGAATTTCAGCTTCACTAAAGGCTAATGAGGGTATGACCATGATTTCCTTCACTTACTTTAGTTTAAATTTTTTTTTTTGTAAGAAGCAAGAGCTTAAAAAACCATGCTCTGTAGGTTCTGGGATAATCCTAAATTGCATTTTGGATTTGGAGCCACAGCTAGCAGTGCTCAGAACTTGATCAGGCTCTGCTTGGGGTCTGCTCCTTGCTCAAGGGACCATATATGATGTCAGAGATTGAATTTGAGTTGGTGACATGTAAGGTAAGTAACCTTAACCTTGTACTGTCTCTCTGGCTGCTTGGTTACATTTTGGAGATCTTACATGATTCACTATTACTTTAATTATTAACCCTAAAAACATAAAGAGTGTGTAAGGACATGCACAGCAAATGTTCTTTTCCTGTCCCTGTAGTATGTTTGTTTGATCATAATTTAATACTCCTAGTCACATCACTTACTATATTTTTAAAATTCATTCTATGCCAATTGTATATAATCAGTGCAATGAGTGAAATCATGTTTCCTGTGAAAACTCATGGATCAGGTGGAAATCCAGTTTGAATTCTACAGTTTTTCTTAATCTAATTTAAAAAATGTATACAAATTGATGATGAACTAAGCTTCATTATGCATTTAGCTTGTGTAACATAGTTTTAGGACTCTGTAGAATATACTAACTTGGATAATGTGAAGCAAGATGATTACAAATGATCCTAAGTTTAAAAATACATATATTTTAAATAGTTTCTCACATACTTGGTTTCTGATTTTTCGAGCAGCTACTTTGCTTCACTCTTGAGTGAATCGTTCAGTTTCTCTTTGAAATCAAATGAACTTTGGTCCTTCTGTTTTGCCAGTGCTGTGGATATTCCATCTTTGAGTGGATACTGCTTATCTCTGAACTCTTCAGAATACTGAAAGAGACAACAGGGATATCTATATGGCCCTTGTCTGCCAGATTCTGGTTCATTAGATCAGAGCCCGTGGTGCAGTTCAAGCGACTCTAGAGCATCTCCAAACTGAGGAGTAGTGTCACAGAAGGACTCAGGCAACCAGAGAGAACTGTGCCCTGCAGCGAACATTTCCAACTCTCAGGTTCCTCATAGAGGAATAAGGAACAAGGTGTGTTTCTTGTTTTGGGGCCACACGCTGCTTTGCTCAGGGCTTACTCCTGACTCTCTGTTCAAGATCACTCCTTCCTAATTGGTTCGGGAATTATATGGGGTCCCAGAGATCAAAGCTATGTTGCTGTGTGCAAGGAAAGTGCCTTACTATCTCTCTCTGGCCTCAAGTGTCAAATTAAAAACAAATTAATTAGACCACCGTGAGATATACAATTACAAAACTGTTCATGATTAAGTTTCAGTCATACAGTGTTCCAACACCCATCCCTCCACCAGTGCACATTTCCCACCACCAAGGTCCCCAGTTTCCCAGTTTCCTTACCCACCTCCCCAGCCTGTGTCTATGGCAGGTACTTTTCCTCTTTACTCTCTCTCTCTCGCTCACTTCGCTTGCTCTCCCTCCCTTTCTTTTATACATTGTGACTTTCAATACATACATTTAGGGGTTATTATGTATATATGCCTTTGCCTACATGCAATGCTCAGTTCTAGGCTGGCATTACCATTTCCAACAATTATTAGCTCTCTGGTTCCTTAAGTGTCAAAAATGTTAAATGATTTAGGAAACTTGGGAGAACAAGTAAAACCAAAGAAACACAGACATGGGGGCCAAGAGATATTATCATAGGTAAGGCATTTGCTTTGCACACGGCCAACCTTGGGTTCCATCTCTGGCATCCCATTTGGTCCCATTAACCCTTCAGCCCTAAAAATCACCAGGATCACCAAGAAGAATCACCAGGAGTGATACATGAATGCAGAGTCGGGAGTAACCCCTGAGCATTGCTGGGTGTGGCCCCAAAACTCAAAATAAATGAAATAAAAGATTATTTTAAAAGTTCTTTTTAAAAATAAATAGACATAAGAGAATTTGTCCTTTAGAAGGGTTTCCCACAGAGCTTTTTCAAATATTAAACTTCTCTACTTCATTCCAGATTCAGGTTTAAATAAATTCAAGTTGTCCAAAAATATGAAAAGAGCAACTTGTCATTTTTCAAAGATAACTACAGGTATCTCCAGATTGTTCCAGGTCTCTCTTTACTAGGAAAGAAAAGTAGTTCATCCCTTTAGGAGCTAAAATACTGACTCTATCACTTTGAGAAGACTAAGTTTTATATGGTATTAACTGGTTAAATTTAACAACCATGCTATGTGTTTTTCAACAACACTGCAACAAATGTACTGCCGGTTTTCATGATTTCTTTCTATTTTCTAAGCTTTGATAACATTTCTTATTTAAGCAGTGGCTGTCATTGAGGCATCTCTTTCTCGCCACCAGTCACATGTGGAAGACTTTGAACTTTACAGCTCTAGAGCCTTTCAACTTTATTTTGAAAGTAGACAAAGCCAGTGAAACAAAAAGAACAGTGGCCTGATTGGAATCTGCTTTGGAAGGATCACCAAGAAGAATCAGTTTGTATTTTGCGGTGAACTACTGGAAGAGGAGAGAGTCTAGGGAAAGGGAAGGCCAGTGAAGAGGCACCTTGGAGAGAGAGCGCACAGGGAGAATGGAGCTAGTGGGGAGTGTGTGTACTGACCTCATCATTCATTTTCCAGACTAGACTGTTGTAAGTGTGGAAGGAACTTCATTAGTAAACGCCCCAAGACAGTAGGCTGCAACTGGAACTGTCTCAGACAAAAAAAAGCAACATTATGGGGCCAGGCGATAGCCCAGCGGGTAGGGCATTTGCCTTTGCACGCGGCCGGCCTCTGCCGGCCTGGGTTCAAGCCCCGGCATCCCATATGGTCCCGAGCACCGCCAGGAGTAATTCCTGAGTGCAGAGCCAGGAGTAACCCTGAACATTGCGGGTGTGACCCAAAAAGGCAAAAAAAAAAAAAAAAGAAACATTTAGCAGTATTATGTGTTGGGTGAATAAAAAGGACTTCTATTGAATTTCTAGAAGTTGCAGAAGGTTGGACAGAAATTTTTTTTTTTCTTTTTTGGGTCACACCCGGGGCCGCTCAGGGGTTACTCCTGGCTCTGCACTCAGGAATTACTCCTGGCAGTGCTCGGGGACCATATGGGATGCCGGGATTGAACCCAGGCGGCACAGGCCAGCCACGTCAAGGCAAACGCCTACCACCGTGGGCTAAACTCCGGCGCCCCACAGAAATTTGATTCAGAATATGGCTGTTGACCTGCATTTGGGATTTCCATCATATACTGTACTGATTAAGACTAGTGCTCAGATTACTTGAGTTTATTTAAAATTTTTAATAAAGAAGAGGGAGGGGCCAGAAGGATAGTACAGTGGGTAGGGCATTTGCCTTGTATACAGCTGACCTTGGTTTGATCGCTGGCATCCCATATGGTCCCAGAGTACCACCAGATGTAACTTCTGATTTCAGAGCCAGGAGTAACCCCTGAGTATCACCAGGTGTTACCCCCCAAAGCAAAAAATAGAATAGAAAGAGAAGAATGGGCCCCCTTTATCTGTTTTTAAACTATGAACAGAAAAGCATTTTTTTCATGGGATCATCTTGAAAATCTTGAATTTTCAAAAATGAATACAAGAGGCCTTTTTGTTAATTTTAATTTTCTTTATCTTTTTATTGATGCACAATTACAAATGCACAATTACAAAATGATTGTGTCTCAGTCAGATAATGCTCCAACACCAGTCCCTCCACCAGTGCACATTTTGTTGTGGATATTAAAGAAGCATAGTATAAGACTAAAAACCAAGGATAGAAACACCAGCCAGGAGGATTGGTTCATGACTGGGAGCCTGCCTCAGGTGCTGGGGAGAAGGCAGTTGTGAGAGGGAAGGAACCATCATAGCAATGATAGTTGGAAATGATCACTGATAAAACTGAGTGCTGAAAGTTGGTTAAGGAACAAGTGTGATAACCTCTCAGGAAGGAGGAAGAGAGAGGAGAGTCAGCAAGAAAGAAAGGAAGGGTTATGCCTTTTTGTTTCCCTCCCTTCCCATGAGTGTTAACTGCCTTAAGAAATGGTATCTTCCTGTATCCTCTTTGTACTTTATTATTTTTTTTTTCCCTTTCCAATCAGCAAATTGCATTTTTAAGTAGTCTCGGGTTCTCAGGAACTAATTATGTAATTTAGAAGTGTGAAAGTTCTCATTACCCCCCTACAGCCTATAGTATTTTTCTTTGGAGCCAGTAGAACACTTGACAAACCTTTTGCTTTAACAGCATGGTGGGGTTCCTTTATGCAATTTCTAGGACAAGGCATTATTTTTAGCACGTAGGTAGATCTGAATGGGATTTAAAAAAATACAAAAACAAAACTCCTTCTCCTCTTAAAACTATAGAGTACACTGTATTTCCAATAAAAAAAGGATTATAGCTGCATTGCCTAGCATGCTTTACATTAATAGAACTCTACATGGGCTGATTAAGAGACTTTGTATAAAACACTGGATGACTGATGCGATAGAGCCAGCTCCCGCGCTGGCACTTTTTGACATCATTTGCTTTGTGTTTTGATTATTGTGTTTGGGATTATAAATCACTCAGGAAAACTCATCAGCGCCAACTCGGTTCATCATCCTATTTCCATCCAGGTTTTTGTTTTATTCACTTTTACGGTTCAGCTAATTGAGTCTTACAGAGGTCAAGCGCCTTGGCCAAGGTTGTCTAGCCTGTCAATGTCTTACTCAGATGAGTTTTCTTTTAGTCCTTATCGATTCCTGCATTATATATTCATCAGTGTGTTCATTAACATCCAAGGTATCCTTGTTGCTCTCCTTATGAACTGGCGGTGTCTAAGAGGGACTTTATGGGAAGTCTGTGTGCTGGTGCATTATCTTTTATCTGCAAATGAGAAACATATAGAGATCAATTATGATAATCTCCGGCCAGGCAGATGAGCACTCTAGGGATTTGTTAACCCCATGCCAGCAAAATCCAGCTGTGGGCTGCTCCAGCTCTGCGCTAGATGCCTGTGTGGGGTGGGGTGATAAGTCGTGTGCTGTCTGGTATTTGAAGCTGGCATGGCAGAAGACAGAATGGCCTAAATAAATTACTTCATTTCAGGAGCATGAAGCCTTTGCCAGGACAGAAATGTTTTGCATTCATTTCCTGGACGCTGCTGGAAGCGTGGCATAGCCGGAGATTCCTGTTGCCGCTGTTCCAGGGCTTTGTCTGCCCAGACACCAAATGCGAAGCTCTTAGAAATCCCCGCTGTGAGACTATTCCAGAAAGATTAAACCACAGGAGCACGTAATTAGCCTCTGCAGTCTTGAACTTTCGAAGATAGACTAGACTGCAAAACACGCTGAAGAACTCCTTGATTGAAATTGGACTCAGATACCTTGAGTGAGTAGCATGAGTGTAGAGATGGGGCTCTGACAAGTCGAGCTTTGGGGCGTGAATTCATTTAGGTTCTGCTCAAGCTACATTTCCCCTTCCTGTGAAACTGTCTTCTCACTGACATACTTTTCCTGATAATAATTTATCACCCTCTCTTGCGTCAGTTAGTAACATTTTGTTTTGCTTATTTATTTTGAGCAATTCCTTGTGTCTGTGTCCCTCTTCCTTCCACACTTTCTTTACCAGTCCTGGGTGGCAAAGACTAGGCAGACTCCCTAGGGGGCAATACTGGACAGTCAGAGAGCCAGTTAATCACCTGTCTTTGCACTGGGGAGCTGCTTTGCTGTGGAGCAGAGATAGATTAGAAAGGGAGAAAGATTTCAAGCAAAGCACTAAAATGATTAGCAGACAAAAGTCAGCATTTAGGAAGTTGCTAAGCCTGAGAGACATTCTGGAGAAGGACCTGGGCGAGCCTTTATCTTTGCGGTATGAGCAATGGTAAAAACAAAGTGTCAGCCCAGGCTCATTTGATGTCAGTTCAAGTGGCTGAAGGCCAGTTGGGCCCAGCATGCACTGGGTTCACAGCTGAAAATGCATGACCTTCTTTCCAGATGCTGATTTACAGCTGGGTGTGCTGGAAGCTTTATTTGGCTTCTTAAAAAAAATCCTCCATGGAGGTCGTTTGCTTTGCACACGGCCCACTTGGGTTTGATCCCCAGCATCCCATATGGTCCCCGAGCACTGCCAGGAGTAATTCCTGAGTGCAGAGTGAGGAGTAACCTGAGCATTGCCAGATGTGACCCAAAAAAGTAAAAAAAGAAAGAGAAAAAAAAAAAAGCAGCAAGTTAAAAAAATCCTCCATGCTCAAGTGTGTGAAGTCTGAAGTTGCTCTTGAAGTTTTAAAGTTCCTCCCTTCTCGAAAGTAGAATAAAAGATTTTCCTGCCCAGCTGGACAGAAAGAAAAGGTGTAGAATTGGAGTATGATTCAGCTCTGAGAGATGGACAGCACTGAAAGGGGTGAGAGCTCCTTTTCAAGGGGCTGCAGGTGAGCTGGACACATGGTGAAGGTGGCGGTAAAGGGGACTTCGCTAGCCTGCGGCCTGTGCATCTATGGTCAGGCCTGCAGAGTCCAGCCGCCGGACACTGCTGAGTATATGGCATTACGGTAACCAGCTCCTGGGCAGTCCCCAGAGCCCCGACAAGGGCTGCGGGTTTCTGCTGCTCTGAGAATGGCTACCTCTTGGTATGAGCCAGTGGCAGCCTGCAGTGGCCACTTTGTGGCTCTTAAAAGTGTGGGAGTCCCCAACAGAGAAAGTGATGCATGGGGCCCTCCCCATCAGCACCGTCCAGGCGGTGGCATTGCTGAGGAGGCTAGAGGTTTCTGAGCATCCCAAAGATGTCCAGCTGATGGATGTCTGTGCCATGGCCCATGCAGATCAGGAGACCAAGTGACCCTGGTGTTTGAGCATGTGGACAAGACCGGAGGACTTAGCTGGATAAGCCCTCCCCCTCCCCCCCCCAAATACACACCAGGTTTGCCAGAGGGAAGCCATCAAGGAACTGATGAGCTTTTTTTTTTTTTTTTTTTTTTGCTTTTGGGTCACACCCGGCAATGCTCAGGGGGTATCTCCTGGCTCTGCACTCAGGAATAACTCCTGGCGGTGCTCAGGGGACCATATGGGATGCCGGGATCGAATCGGGCCGGCAGGGCGGCCGCGTGCAAGGCAAGCGCCCTACCCGCTGGGCTATCACTTCGGCCCCTGATGAGCCAGTTTCTAGGAGGTCTGGGTTTTCTTCATGCCAGCAGCATCATTCCACGGGGACCTGAAGCCAGAGAACATTCTACTGACAAGTGGTGGAACAGTCCAGTAGGCTGACTTCGGCTTGGCGAGTATCTGCAGCTACCAGAAGGCACTCACGCCTCTGGTTGTTACGCTCGGTACCGGCCCCAGACGGCCCAGACACCCTGATTCAGCCTCGGGTGCAACACCCACGCCCATGTGGAGTGTTGGCTGGGTCTTCGCCCGATGCCCGTGGAAAGCCTCTCTTCTGTGGTCACTTGGAAGCTGACCAGTTAGGCAGATTCTTTGCCCTGACTGGCTGCCCCCAGGTGAAGTCAGGCCTCAAGATGTCTCTTGGCTTCCGTCTCTTGGCCGAGGAGTGTTTCTCCCCAGAGCCGCGTCCAGTGCACTCAGTGGTACCTGCGAGGGAAGCGTCTGGAGCAGGACCGCTGCTGGAGGGGCTGACTTTGACCCATGCAGGCGCATCTCTGCCTTCCCTGCAGCATCCTTACCTGCGAAGCGGGGAGCCCGAGAGAGCAGGGGAGCAGCTATGGCAGAACCCGGCAGAACCCGAAGCTATCATTTCCCTGCCTGTGAGCACCTGAGAGGAGAATCCCTCACTGGAGCCCATGATCGGAGGCTGTGGAATTCCAATGCCAACGTTTTTACAGAGAATATTTTGCTGCTAAATGCTGGTTCCCTCCATATCACTTTTTATTTGTGTGTTTCCATATCACTTTTTTGAGGCTTATTCTTCAGGCTTCCTCTTTCCTTCAATTTAGGGGTGTGTCTTGTTTTCCCTTTTCCTACTTGATATTGGGTTCCTTTTTATACAAGAAAAAAAATTAAGGGGCTTCAGGTCTCATCAGGGTCAAATGAATGAAGCACAGCAACAGGGGCTCTGCTGGTCCCACAAGGAACAGATTGGGCAGACTTGGTCGTTATTTACTGACTTGCACCTTCTTGCTAACGGCCAGAAAACTCACATCATCCTTTTCCACGTTCTTCTTTGAGCTTGTTACTACTACTTGGTATCACCTGGGAAATAGGGCCATGTCCTTCAGCCTGCACCATTTTTTTTTAGGTTTTCGCTGCTGGAATGAAAATTTAGACATCCATCAGTGGTGTCCTTGGTTGACTTCTTCAGCACTGGGAATATTAAATTCCTTCTTTTGGGGTATAAGTGCAGAAATGCAGTGAACTCTTGCTGCCCTTCTGTGCCCCCAGCTTTGGCACTCTGCTGAGCTAACAGTGGGGGTGGGGGCTGTGCCTTTCTCTCTTCCTTCCATCCCTTGTTATTCACTTAACCTTGGTTAATTGTATTGAGTTATGGGGCCAGAGCGATAGCCCAGCAGGTAGGGCGTTTGCCTTGCAGTGGCTGGTCCATGCTGGCCCGGGTTCGATCCCCGGCATCCCATATGGTCCCCCGAGCACCGCCAGGAGTGATTCCTGAGTGCAGAGCCAGGAGAAACCCCTGAGCACTGCCAGGTGTGACCCAAAAAGCAAAAAAAAAAATTGTATTGAGTTATGATGTGTATGGAAGGGGAGTGTTGTGCCTCTCGTTTCTTTGGTTGTGCTTATATGCAGGAAGGTGCCTCTGTCTAGATCGCTGTGGTCCCATCCGAACTGGATTACAAAGATAACCAGCTCTCCAGAGCAGGTACAGATGTAGCACACCACTAATGATATCAAACCACTTTAATTTTTTCAGTGAAAACTGTGAGCAGCGAATCAGACAAGAGAACAGACTCCCAGGGCCCTGCCCTGCTGAGATGAGGTGAGGACAGAGACTGAGGAGGCTGTTCTAAGGCCCTCACAGGAGGGAGCCTAGGGTTAGTGCTTTCTCAGGATTGCTCAACCCCTGGTCTCTGCATTTTCAGTCCATTTATAGTTTAAGATATGCAAAATGCAGGAGAATGATGGAACTTTAGAATCATCTTTCTGTCATTCCATTTACAATTGAAGGAAATGAAACTAGCTACTTTAATTCAGGCAATTTAAATAATCAGTGTCTGCGTCTAGACCAGTATGTGTGATTCCAGACCCCCAGGTTCTAAAAAGTTCTTTACTGAGCTCTCAGTTTCTCAATAGATGCCTGGAATGAGCAGGGCTAGCATTTATGCAGCTTAATTGCGAGTTCCGAGGAATCGGCATGGACAGAGTGGACTCAGGATGGGCTCATCAACCTCTGTTGGGGAACACTGGGCATCCCGACAAAATCCAGGAGCAGGGTCTGGGGATCCCCTTCTTTCCCAGGGGATCAGAAAACTGGCAGACAGAGAAAGACACAAGAATCCAGCAACGTTTCAATAGACTGTGGCCGGAGCCATAGCACAGCTGGTAGGGGTGTTTGCCTTGCATGCCGCTGACCCGGGCTCATTAATCCCCAGCAACCCTATGGTCCCCCAAGCACCGCCAGGAGTAATTCCTGAGCGAAGAGCCAGGAGTAACTCTGAGTATCACCGGTGTGATAAAAAAAGTTTCAAATGGCTTTACTCACACTTGTTCTGGTATACAATCCAGTAATAGGAAAACCCCAGACTTTAGGTTCCTAGCTGGGCCCGGCTACATGTAGGTTTAGAATCCTAGGCCTAGGTGGCTGCTACCACATGTTTAGGCCCAACAACAGGGAATAGGAATGGATAGGAAGAGAGTAGAGGGAGAAGGCAAAAAGGCAAAAGGCAGAATGGCAAAAAGGGTACAGCTCTTATAACTTTTCAGCCCAGACCACCCACATCAATGGAAAGCAGTTAGGGTTAATTCCCCTCAGGTAACTTCCCAGGACCTCATCTAGCCCCATTGAAATGTTAATGTTGCCCATCCAGGGCAGCAGGTCCTTGGTAGATGGGGCTGGGGCATCTGAGGTGAACTGTGTCACAGAATACAAAGGCATGCATCTTACCAATGGATATTCTACAGCCAGGTATATATTTCTCCAAGTCTCCACAAGATTCTCATCTTTATTTCATAGTTGTTTTATATATTAGCCTTTAGACTTATTAGAGAGCCAAGCTTGCTTGGAGGCAAACAGCATTTCTCTCTGTTCTAATTACTTAGAGCTCAAACATGGCAGGTAAATATACTTGTAAGTTCTATCTAGTCCCACGATGATTGTAGCAGCATGAGAGAAAATATTTATACCAGCTAACGTAGAATACATGGCCAAATACACTGCCACATTGAAACTGTGTTACTGTCCCTATCTACAAAGTGGCCTGCAGGAGGTAACTCCAGGTAAGATGCAGAGGCTCTTTGCAATAGTGTACTGCAACAGATCTTTTTTGACTCATTCTTAGAATTGGAAAGAGTTGACTCATTCTTAGAGTTGAAAAGAGGGGAACTTCTCTTGATAAGTCCAAAAAGATTTAAATGCTAATCTTTGAAATACCTTTTCAATTTTCCTTGAAGGTATCTGTTTTCTTGCACTCATTAGTCCTAATACACCGAACTGTTCCTAGACAAGCCAGTGAGTTTTATTTTTCTCTGTCCTCTCAGGTATAAAATTCAAACAATAGTACTCATCCCCACAGGTTAAGAGCACATCCACACTGTCTTAGATTTCTTATGGAGAAGGCTAATCATTTGAGGGTTTGGCTCTAGTAGTTCTCAAAGAGACAACATTAGCATCACCAAGAAACTTGTTAAAACTATCTCATTTGGTCTTATCCTTGACCTACTGTGTCAAAAACTCTGGGGAGAGTATAGCAGTCTGTGATTTAACAAGTGTTACTTGTTGTGACTTGATTGTAACTGCAATCCAGTTGGCATATGCCATTGTTCTGGTGAATTATTTCTTGATTCGTCTGGCATAGATTATAGTCATGGAACTAAGTTAACAGGAGAAATTTGGCAAGAGAACAGCCTAAAAGTCACAGATAACAAATTTTCTTAAACAATGGAAATGGAAACAAATGCTCTGTAGGTTTCTATGCCTTTATTAATTAATTACTTTTAGGTGAGTTGGGGGACTTGGCAGCTATAGCCTTTGAGAAGCCTTCAAGATAGAGGTGTACCTAACATATTCCTTGTTTTTTCCCAAACATCAGTCACAGCCTCTGAAACACACTTGGACTTAATATTTTTAATGGAAGAAGAAAGGATAGGGGCGGAGCTATAGCCCAGTGGGTAGAGCATTTGCCTTGCACGCGGCCGGCCCATGCCAGCCTGGGTTTGATCCCCAACATCCCATATGGTTCCCCCGAGCACCGCCAGGAGTAATTTCTGAGTGCAGAGCCAGGAGAAACCCCTGAGCATTGCCAGGTGTGACCCAAAAAAAAAAAAAAAAAAGGATAAATAAATAATAAGAATGCCTTGGCACTATAGCATGTAGGAAGAAATATGAAATTGATCAAAAGACAAGTCCAAAGTCCAAATTTGGTCATTTCTAGCTGGGCAAACCTTATTGAGTTCTTACTTTTTTGGGTTTGAGGGTCCTCCTCAGTGTCATGATAGGACTGAGCATTGGCTAATATTGGGAGAAATCTCCGACTCTAACATAAAATCTTCTATAAAAGAGGGCTTTAGGGGCAAAAGTGGTGTAAATAAAATCTTAAGGTGCATTAAGACCAATTTATCATAAACCTTTTCCAGCGAGATTGTCTGGGCATTATCAGCACATCAACATCTTCTATCTCTAATATTGATTGTTTCTCTCTCTGCTTCCTACCTTCTACTCATTTCTAATGAGGACTTTGCTCATGGGAAAATTGAATGAATTCATTCTAGGCTGTTGAGGAAGAGCTTAAGTTGTATATATTGTTTATCTCCACATATTCTAGCATGGTGGGGGTTATATTACACACACAGTTAATGCTTCTGCATAAAATTGGAAAGACTAATGGGACACATACACACACATATACACACATATGCATATATATTTATATGTTTGATCATAAAGGCCTTGATATAGATATTGACATAGATGTATGGCATTAAGAAGCAGAATTTAGTTCTTTCTGAACTTCAGTTTCCAAACTTTAAATTTAAAAAATCTACTGATAGAGCTATTATGAAAAATATGTGTTACTATGTAAAGCTACTACAGTGCTTGGTGCCTAGTAGGCACTAAATAAGATAACTTACTTTCATTTTTTTTTTTTTTTTTTTTTTTTTGCTTTTTGGGTCACAACTGGTGATGCTCAGGGCTCCTGCACTCAAGAATTACTCCTGGCAGTGCTCTGGGTACCTTATGGGATGCCAGGGAGTTGAACCTGGTCAGCTGTGTGCAAAGCAAATGTCCTATCTGTTATATTGTCACTCTGGCCCCTAGCCCCTATTTTTGTTTCCCCCATAAATTACCTTTCTAAGCATCCTATAGAAGAAATAGATGGGTCTATTTCTTCACTCTCAGGATTTTCTGTCTTTATGAAGTATTTGTAGCTTATGCTTTCAAAGACTTTTTGAGAGATTTAAATAAAGGGTCACAGTATGATATAGAATAGCAATATAACCTTGAGTATAGAAGATGAAAGAAGTTTGGGTTTATAAGAGATTGAGGTAGGGAAAGTTTTGATCATTAGAATTAAAGAATTTCATTTGATCAGAAAGAAGTTCAGGAGTGCCAGAAGGAAGAATCATTCCCTCATACTGCCAACTGTAAGTTATTTTACTTGATTTAAAATGACTGACCCTAGTCTAAGACAGACATGCAACTATAATTTCCAGTTAAGTACATTTTATGCTTATTCAGTTTTATTTAAAATAAAATGCCCTTTGAACTCCCAAAGGAAGAGAAATGGGAGGTGGGAGAGCAAAGCCAGCAAATTATGAGGTATCTTTCCATGAAATACACCTTGACCATGAATCTTAGGATCTCTTTCGTGTCCAATAGTAGTACAGTAAAAGGTATAATGACGTTGTGCTATGTGACTACTCCCGGGGTCAGCTTTTATCATTGCTGCATACCGTCCAAACCCTCTGTGGGGTTGGCTGCGCCTTAGAACCAAACTGGAAGAGATCCATGCCAAACTACCTTGTTCTTAGAATTATAGAGAAAACTGAAGATATGTGTAATTTCCCAAACTGCAAAATAATTTTTTCACAGAGGATGGCATTAACTGAATCATTTGTTATGACAGGGAGATGAAATTTGAGGAAGGAAATGTCAAGGAGAGAAATTTGATTTTATTTCTTTTGCATTTTACGAACTCTGAGTAGAAGGAAGACATGGTTGGTTCATTTGATATCGGCCATGGAAACTGTTGGCATGTAAACAGAGCTGTGGATTTGGGGCGAGACAACCCCATGGAAACAGCATTAAGCATGAAGGAGGGGGAGACCTGGAAGTTGCTGGCCTTTAGGTAAACGTCATACGTTTGATATCTTCTTTATACTCATAAAATCTTCGAGTAAAAAATATGTTTAGCTGCACATTGAACTCAGAAAATAATAGGTGTAAAATCTCAGAGAATCTTATGAACCATTTGGAAGATGAAAGATGATTCCTTTCAAAGAACCAGAAAATAGTAAGTAAACATCGGAAGAGATTCACGAGCATGCAAAAATGACTTTATTTTTTATGGTCAAACAGGTATATCCTCTCGAACTGCTTTGTAACTCTTCTTCGCAACAGATACCTATGTGCAGACCAAAATTTGGCCGGGCAGCTTCAGAAAAATAGACTGTAGAATTCCACTCAGAATAATGCGTGATCCAGAGAAAATGAGACTTGAAATCGATTCTAAACTCTTGCTAAAATTCAGAGGAAAAATTTACCATGTTTTTTCTAACCTTTTCCTTTATACCTTGGGCTTTGCACAGAAAGTGATGTCATGAAGTTACTCATTTTTTCATAGGGAAGGATATGGAGGGCGATCTGGCTGCGACATCTGTCACCCCATTGATCGCCAGGGTTGATTCTGCTGATCTGGCTGGCTGGCGGGTGTCCCCTTCCCCCTCACTCCGCTCCATGTGCGTCCTCCCAAAGCTGCGCTCGGTCGAAGAGGACTGCCTTCCCGAATAGAGACAGACCGGTCTTCGGTAGAGGTATACGAGTAGCTGCGCTCCCCTGCTAGAACCTCCAAACAAGCTCTCAAGGTCCATTTTCATAGGGAAATTTTCTGTAATGTTTCATAAAGTCAGGTTTTATCCCTCTGGTATATTAGGTAGAAACGGCGATTACATTTTCTTTCCTTTCTTTTTCTCAACCAATTTGTATCAATTGACAAAGCTTAGAAAACAAAAAGTCACCTGATTGATTACAGCCTGTAGAAAGTAGAAGTGTATTAAGTATAGTTTTCCCTTGCAGCTCATTAATTTTTAATAAAAATAAGTTATAAATTGTTGGTTTTGCAGGAAGGGCACTGTGATGTTCAGGGGAGTCACACACTTTGTTTTGGTTCCAGGGATCCTCCTTGGGTCCAAGTAAACAGGCAGGTTTCACGCTGCTGTGTCAGAGTTCCAGGCCTGCAGTTCAGTCCTCTTTTGCATTTCCAGTTAAGAACAACTGAATTAGGGGGCCGGAGTGATAGCACAGTGGGTAGGGTGTTTGCCTTGCATGCAGCAGACATGAGTTCAATCCCCAGCATCCCACATGGTCTTCCAGCACCATTAGGGTAATTCCTGAGTGCAGAGCCAGGGTAACCCCTGAGCATTACCAGGTGTGAGCCAAAAGAAAACAAAGAAAAAACAACTGAATTAGAAGTTCTGTATTATTTGAAGAAAAAAAGCTATTCTGTATTTTGATACTATTTTTTATAATTTAATGAATTATCAAGTGGATTCAAACCATTTATTATCTTAACCCACTATGATTTATGAAATATTTGAGAGACTTCTAAGAAAATGTTTCAAAAAGGTTGAAATTTCAAGTTGTAGTTTTCAACAGGTTATTTTGTTTTGTTTGAGGGTTAATTTTCTGCCAGGAGCCAAGTTATCTATTTCCCTAAAATAGTGTTTTCAACTCTTTTCCAACTGTTGCCCATTTCCAATCTTGTTTTCTTCCTGTGGGCCCCTAGTCTTGAGCCATGACTTCTCATTTATGCAGTGTTCATCAGTGGCAATATCCTTAGGACCCAGAGGGGGTGATATGTTGAGAAATGTTACTATAAAGAATACTTATATTCCACCCATTCCTTCTACTGTTCTTCATTCCTTCTGTTCCAACTGGTTACCTTCATCTCCATTCTTTTGTTTCTGGAAAAATATATGATGATGAATTGATAAACATAAGGTTCTGTGTGGAGTTTGGTATAGGATCTTATGATTTCAGACCCATGTAAAAAATAGTTCCTAGACACTCACCAGTTCTACCTCCCAAAGCAAAAATAAAAATTCTCGCCATAGCTGGAGAAACCATTGGTACTTGTAACCTAGCTCTGGAAATACAAAAGAAGTTTTGGCAATTTTTTTACACAACCCAGAGACTGCTATTATTTACTGTATCACTGTTCCCATTGTTCATCGATTTGCTCGAGTGGGCACTAAGTAACGTCTCCATTAGTCCTGTCATAAACAAGTTGCAACCCAAGGGGCATCTACTTGCTACAGGGACAGGAGGAGCCCGAAACCATTCTTCCAGGTTATGGAACTGAGGTTCATAATAGTTACTAAGTCTTTGGCATAAAAGTAAATAAAACATGGTAGCTTGCCAGGCTTTACCATGCAGCTATTATTCATGTTAGCATATTGTGTTGTCTTCAGACCTTTTATGCAAACATACATCTCAAGTGGGTAAATGTTATGCACGTAGTTTTTATAATCACTTTTCCCTCTTAATATGTCATGAACATCTTTCCATATCTGCAAGGGAGTCAGCATCATTACAGTTTTTTTTTTTTTGGTTTGTAGCTCTGGTTTTTTAAAAGTATTTTATTATACCACCATGAGATATACAATCACAAAAGATGCACAATTAAAGAGTTCATATCTGGGTTTAGTCATACAGTGTTCCAGCACCCATCCCTCCACCAGTGCCCATCTCCCACCACCACTTACCGGTTCCCTCCCCTTCCCCAGCCCTGCTCCATGGCGGTTCTTTATTTCTTTCCCTTTCTCTCTCTTTCTCTTTTCCTTCCCCTCCAGACTATGGATTACAGAACATACATTAAAAGGTTGTCATGTGTATCCTTTTGCCTCTATTTAATGCTCAGTTCTAGGTTGGCATTAGTACCCTCGACAATTGTTAGCACACTGTTCCATTTTCTGTCTTACCTAGCCTCTGACTCCCACAGGTTTGTGATAATTTCCACCTTTTACAAGACCTCCTGATATATGTTTCACTTGACCTTGGATATTGGTATCTTAATATGTACATATATATTTATATTATGCAGATAAATGCAGTCATTCTGTATCTGTCTCTCTCCTTCCTGGCTAATTTTCAGCTCAACATAATCTTCTCCATGTCCATCCATTTATAGGCAAATTTTATAACTTCATTTTTTCTAACAGCTGCATGTATTCCATTGTGTAGATGTACCAAAGCTTCTTATCCAGTCATCTATTTTTCGGGCACTCTGGTTGCTTCCAGATTCTGGCTATTGTGAATAATGCTGCTATGAACATAAAAGTAGGGATGGTGTTTCCGCTGCGTATTTTTGGTTTCCCAGAGTAGATTCCCAGGAGTAGTATGGCTGGGTCAAATGGGAGTTCAATTTTCTAGTCTTTGGAGGAATGTCCATATTGTTTTCAGAAAGGCTGTACCAGCCGGCATGCCTACCAATAATGGATGAGTGTCCCCTTTT